>SMLS01063181.1:0-15678 GCA_004785975.1 Popillia japonica
TTTTTTCTGCACCAAGACTGGCCGTCATCTACTAAATCTAGAGAGCAATTCTCGTTCTATCTTTTTATGACTTAGGTTTGGTTGCTGCAAACAAAGCTAGTCTTTAGTAGTGGTGACTTCTCAAACTGGTTTCTACGTCTTTTGCATTACCTTTGTTCCAACCCTTTTCGGGAACCTTAGTTTTGAAATCTGGGCTTGAATGATAAATGGAGGGTGAGGTAATGACTGGACTGGGAGAAGATCTCTAGAACGGTAACCCTGGAGTGAAAACAGTTCTTGTCCTCTATATGAAGTCCATTTTCTTTTATTCTTTCTGCAATACCCTCCCGCCCCTCCCACCACCTCAAAGCGCAATAAGACAGACCTCCCTTTTCCTCAAACTGCACCAGTATTATCGAAAGTCAGATTGCAGCAATGTGTACGCATTACCTCACGCAAATATCATCAAAGATATGAAGAATTCCTACATTTCATGGTGCTCTTGTACAGCCAGTACTCTGGAGTAGTACTCTGGAGTCTCATCCTTTGCATCCCGTCGTTGCCTCACTTCAATGTAATAGTTTGTTCTGTGAAAATTAACTCAGATACCTTACCGGTCTTCTTCGTTCCTTAAAGTTTCCTTGATAGCAGCATTATTAGCTTGATTTATTGATCTACAGCACTAAAAATTCTACCTGCTGATTTGAATTTCTTTGGTTAAGATTTTGCATTTCTGTCAATGGATTTTAGACCTTCATTCTCTTTTCTACATCAGCTATTCATATCTGGACCACTGGTAATTTTGGACTTCATAACCTGTCAAGGCCGCAAGCTTGGCATGTTCTGGATCTGGTTTCAGTGGTGTCTTCACCAAATAGGATCTTTGTTGCAGGTAACGATTCTGGTTGAAGACTAACCACTCGAAGTGGAAATGAAGCTGCAGATCTTCTGATTCTTGCCAGGAATGGAGGGATTGGCATTTCAAACTCTCACTTTGAAGATCTAGACATATTTGAGTAATGTGGAGGAACTTTTCTTGCCGCCAAGTTAACTGTTGCAGTTAACACATCATCCATAGATTGAAATTCCCTGGACGTGTCTTCTTTGCTTCATCCATGCTGAACTGCTATTCTTCTCGCTCCGACAACCTCTTGTTCTTTCTCTTTGAAAGACATATTCTCACTACTGGCTTATTTTTATGATTATTATCATCACTATTATATAAAGATGTTCGTGTTAGAATGTCTTCTAGTGGAACACATCTTTTATGTAAAAGCACAAAAATAACAAAATTTAATCCTTAAAAAAACATGTAAGGTCGTTGACTCTGCGTTCCTCGACCTTCCATCTAATCATTTCTCAATTCCCACCATGAATTAATTCCAGTGTACATTAAGATTAACCCGAATTTCCTTTTTCATATCTACACAACTAGTACGCCGCACATCTTCCATTATATGTATTTTCTCCCGCAAAAAGCGAAGCACAAACAAGCATTGGAAGAACGAAAATCCGTAGATTCATTCACTTCATCGTGGATCGTAGATATTTTGTTAGTTTAAAAGAGCACTCAACGATCGTCTAACCTCATTTCATCCTCCTCACTACCGCTCTCCTCCGCCGCCCTCGCGCGTAGTCTTCGTTCCTCGACGTTCCTTGTTCGGTGGTAAACCAATAAAGTTGCAATTAATACCGCCAGCGATTAATCACCCAATTTCCCGGTGACATTGATTCATTGTTCTCCGTTGTAAGCGCGACTTGATAGAATTTTTTCGCCGCTGAGGCGAGAGAGTTCAATAAAAGGCTCCTTTTAAATTTCTCCTATTCGGGTCTTTTTGCTTAAACGAAAGTTGTCATGTTAAAAGTCAATTACGTTGGCAGTAAATATACGTGCGATAGGTAGATGAATCGATTTTCCTCTGTGTGTCGACATGTACGAGGTGTTGCAAAAATAATATCCCTTCCTGTATTGAAATGTAATGCGTTTTCAATATTTTTCCTCATTAGCCTTAATTGGTGCGTGTAATTAGACACAAATGCATGATTATGGCAGTTTGGTTATGTCATGTACTTGGCTGTAGTACTAATTCAGTTTTTGTAAAGGCTGGCCACTATTTTGTAGAAAAAAATTGAGCTCTCCGCTTGATGCTGTCAAAGTTATTCAATTGTGTGATATCTGGTCTTGGTATGATATGGATTAAATCTGGAAAAAAGAAATAATCTAGAATTCTTCTAGTATGATTGAAATCTTGAGGAAAGCTTTAATAATACTTATATCAATCAATTATTGTAAGGCAATACCTTTGTTTTGTTAATTCTGTTCGCTAGGGCATTGCCTCGTTAGAAGGCAGAAGGGTACCAGAAGGTCACGGTAACTCGACGTGTAAATCACGCTAGAGGCAAAAATTTTCTGGTAGGTGACAGATGTCACTTCTGACAGGTCAGAAGATTTTCGCCGCTGGCGTGGTTGACACGTTGAGTGACCTTCTGGTACCATCTCCCCCGCAGATACCCCTTTGCTCCTGAAGAAGTCACTTCGATTAGTGGCGAAACGTCGCGTTTTTTATTTTATATCTTGTGCATTTTATTTTATTGGTACTGTACCTATATTTTAGACTAAGCATGACACGGTTAACAGCCAGAAAATCTCATAATACAGACTCGGACCGTGAAAGCCTTCGATATCATTTATTTAATTTCTCTTACAAAGTTGTCATAAACACTCACGAGTGTGTCGTTCGCAAAAATATTAATACTAAAATTGTGTGAAACAATACCCAGGTCGTTGATATACAGCATAAACAACATTGGGCCCAAAATAGTACCTTGCGGAACCCCCAAGACAATCTCTCTGCGCTCTGATGTTCCGTCTTCGTATTTATGTAGTTACTTATGATTTTCTTGTTTGAGAATTTTCTCATCACTCAAGGGCAACACCTCTTATTCCGTAGTTGTGTAGTTTTTTTTATTAATCAAATTCTATCGATAGTTTCGGATGCTCTTTTGAAATCAAGACAGACAGATACAACTTTCTTATTTTCTATCTTCTTCTTCTTCTTTCCTTCCAATTTGCAAGCACGAAATTCAAAGATGTTTCAGAAGAATGACCACTGAAAGGTACATACCAACGAGATATACATACATATGTCATAGACTTTATAGAATCACTGATGAGTGAGTGGAATCTCTGTCTTATTGTAAATCATAAGCTCAAATAACAAAATCAGTGTTATGACATTTTGAAGAGAACAGCAGTAACTGGTTACTATTTTCCACGGATCAAACAAAAGAAAACATAAAAAAATGGTTTAAACCAGGAAAAAAACTTAGTGGACAACAATAGAATAGGATTGAATAATCTAACCCAAATACAAAAGGTGGTAGAGAAACAATTGCGGATGCTAGAGATAAAAGGCGAAGCTAAAACAATGGAAGCTGAAACAATGGAAATGAAAGAAGAAAACATTACTTAGATTTTCACAGCAACAAGAGGATATCCTAGAGAGGTCTGACGGGCATGACTGCGCCTGCGTATTAAAGGGGTTAGAATAGGACAGAAAAGTAACCCTATCTTGGACCCGACGGTATCAAAACTAATGAAAAGACGGATGCGCTGGCTAAGGAGGAGGCGTCTAAGCCATTCATTGGACCTACACCATCGTATGGAACTACTAAAAGAAAAATAGCCCGAAACCATTGCGAAATGATCGGCGGATAAAGCTCTAGAATAATGGAGAAACTCCTCAGGACAGAGACAGGGCAAGAAACTCATTAAAGAATACACGCCCCAATTGATGGAGGACCTACTGAACGAAGGCGGAAGGACTGTCTACAGAGGTCTGAAGAGACATGAAAGAAAGCCATTAAGCTTAAGGGAGCTAATCAAGCAAGGAAGAAGCAGAACGTTACTAGCAGTGGGATATGGTCACAAGACATCCAACATAAGGAATCTAAGTGGATAAGAGGCGAATGAACTTTAAAGACGATGTATAACTGGGAAGTTTACCAAAGAACTAACAGTAATCCTAAAGCACATCCTAAATTGGAGAGCACCTAGTTACGATCTCCTTCATGGATGCTGGAACAAGACACTCACTTGGATACCCCAGAATCATATAGAGTTATACAACGAAACACTAGAAGAACCGGAAAAAAGAACACCTGACTTTATTTTCTGAAAACTGGTTCGTGAAACCACTCCAAAGTATCGTCAGCAATTGAGAAAAAACGAACCTAATTAGTTAATATAAATGAAAAAAAGTAAAGGTCCAAGAACAGACGCTTCAGGCAATAGATGAAGGACTTGACTAACAAAAACTAGTTCAGTTCTACCATACAACACAGCAATAAAATTTATCACACAATAAATAATGATCAACTCTGTCAGATATCTGGCATACACCAAAATAAATATCGCTAACGAAGTTGTGATTTCAAGAACTGTGTGCTTGCCAAATACAGGCAAATTCGAAACGCTATAACTTTTCAAATTAATTTGAAACCCCTGTTTCGGCGATGTGTGGGTCGTCATTATTAGGGGAATACCGAATGAATAATTAAGATTCACACAAATTACATGTTCCAAAATGTTTCTTGTGTCTCTCGGCGCCCTTAAACTTTTAGCCCTCCTAAATTGCCCCAACATAAGTTTTCCTTTCCATCTTACTAGCGTTCATCACCATTGTATCTGATTCCCTTACAATAAAATGTTTATCACAATTAATAAAATTGATCATTAATTTTATTAAACTACTCATCTCACTTTCCTAATTATTTTTCGCAATTTACTTGACAAGAACTTAATTCCCCCCAACGGTAGAGGTTTCCAAATAGCGAATTATTCAATTACACCGCAGTAAATAAAGGCGTTGGCGAAATTCAATTCAACCGAGTGGAACGACTCCAGTCCCACACAAAAACAATCCACCGCTTAATATGCCTCACCAACATTTGTCAAAATAATAATAATAAATGCATTTCTCGCTCTTATAACAACATCGATGGGGCTGGGCAATCGAAACAAAACTAGCTGGGGAGTCCTAGCTCCGTCTATGACGATAATGATGATGATGAGGATGACGAGGAAATTCGAACAATATCGTATCGATGTCGACGGTATGAAGAAAAAGAAGACGGCATCGGCAAGCGGTAGCTACGATAACGTAGCCGCGCTAGACGAACCACGAAGGGAGATGCACAGGTTGCTCATTGGGATGCGGACCGTGTTCCTAAGTGAGTCGCAGATGCGATGCCCAATAACCAGACAGAGACGCCCGGGCGCGCTCTGCTCTGCTGTCGTCATGCATTTTTATTCTCTCTTCGTTCACCCGCATTTCCCCATTTCCACGGAGTTTTTTTTCGTCTTTCTTTATTTTCATCTGTAGCAATGTTACATAGAAGGGCGTGTCAAGAGGTCCTGCAATGTGGTTCCTGAAATGCTCTATTATATCAATAGAAGTTAAAAAGAAATATGGAAATAAAAAAGGGACACAAAATATGACAAAAGCAGTTTGAAGTGGTACGCCCCAATGCATTGGAGCTTCCCAAACATGTATGAAAAAAATTAAATTAGAATTTTTAGAAAGAATCTAGTGGGGTTAAGTTAGGTGATCGAGTATGACTCGTCAATTAAAAATATTGTCAAGGTATTCCCTAACATCGTGCCTACTGTGACATAGTGCACCGCCTTGCTGGAACCGTATCTGTTGTCGTTTAGTTATGGGTAGATCAATGACAATGTCAGTCAATTCATTTTGCAAAAAGTCCAAATAACGATTTCGTTTCAGATGTTTTGGAAAACGCAAGGCCCAATTAACTTATCTTTATAAATTGCACACCACACATTGATTTTGAATAAATAGTGACATGAAGGTTCTCATCACTCCACCATCTACAGTTTTGCTTCGTAAGAAAACATAAATACGTCTTACCATGAAAAGATCATCTTCCAACATTGCTCAAATGTCACAGCAGAATTCATAACGCCTGTCATAATCTCTTTGTTCTAGAGTATGCATAAATTGTAGTTTTTAATGGACGAAACCTATTCTCTTTTGAAGTTATTGCAATTGTCTCTTTGTCAACAGGATTAGGTAGTTCGCAACGAATATTAGGATTCTCAACTACAGAAAGCATTACTCGTAACACAGTGTCATTGCGTTTTTCACGCTTTTTTGTGTATTTGTTGAAAGCATTTCCAACTGTTTTGAATTTATTAAAGATTTTCCACACTGTTGACTGGTGAATACGTTTTTGTGGACGTCGGTAATTAAAGATGTCTGCAGCTTCGCGAAAGTCTTATACTTGTCACCCACAATTAATACAACTTCAATTTTCTTTCTAAACTCAACGTCGCTGGCATATTTGTTTATGTTGTACTACGCTGACGTTCGGAAAGAGAAATGTCGTTGTCAGGGAAAACTAGATTCTAAAATATTCCGTTTAGTTTTGTGTAAAGCAGTAGAAAATTCATTATTCTGTTGGGTATTACTTTATTATTATTAAATATATAAAAAAACAGTTTTTCTCACATGGAAAATATAGCGCTATTAGTATCAAGTTGTTGTTGTTTCGACCAAAGGCCATCTTCAGGAGATTCCATAAAAATACTTTAATATTAATAAAACATCTTACAACAAACTAATTTAAAAAGATTATAGGATTTTTTTTTATGTAATGATTTATGGAAGGATTGATTTCAAAAGTTATAATAATACTTATATCAATTGTGGAATTAAAAGTCTGTCAAAATCTTGGAAATAAAATGAATAATTTTGTTATTCGATAATTAGGTAAGTCACAGTAATATATGTATATTAATGTTATATTGTTACAGATGAAGAATTATAATGAAACTGAATGTTAAAATGTGCTCATATAAAATTAAAGTTATGAAATGATGAAAAATTTTGATTAGTATTTTGTTTATTTGCATGCATTGCTAAAATGTTACAGATAAGCGATAAAACTTTTGAAATATGGTGGCAAGATTTGCATAATTTATTTTAAAATTCCTATCAAACTTTTTCGCTTTGTGGACACCCTGTATATTCGATGTCAAATGTGAATAGCTGAATATTATTGTTAATTCCTTTTTTCGTAAAAAAATATGGCGCTAACAAAAGTAGACACCCTATATAGCCAACTATTTGACATCAAAGAAATTAAACTTAGACAACCCATACTATGTACTTCTATAGTTTCCAGTGAAGTAAATCCTTTCCTGGTATTGATTAACCAATCAAAATCCTTCAGAAATGAGCGTATAACTCATTACCATTTATAGAAATCTATATTAATTGCATTCATTATGATTGTTTACTTTATTCTTTTTTAAAAAGTTTCAAAGTTTGATTACATATCTGTAATTTTCAGTATTTTTCTCGAAAAAGTGAATAGTGAAAGAAAAATAAATATCTAGTAATAGAGATGTTCATAATACTAATAAAGTTTGCTCTTTCGAATTGATATTAATAATAGCTTCATTTTACTGAATAATCACTCCACTGAAATCTCTACTGAAAAACATACTAATGGCTATAGCAGTTTGTTAAAAAACATAAACTGTGAAAATTGGCTTCAAACGTTGTATCATTTCTTGGCTTGGATTTCGTTGTATCTTTCTTACAACTTGCCAGAATATTTAGGTAATTAAAACTAAATGGTCTGCATTAAGTTGTTTCAAAGTTTTTCAGAATAATATTCAAAAATTATGAAAAAAACCAAAGAAAACAATTTTTTAACTTGTTGCTTTTTTTTAGTTATTTTGAACATTGTTCCTTTTTAGCCACCTATAAGTATGAAAAAGACTAAGTTTCACTAACAATAAGTACCTATCCCTCTTTTTTAATCTTACTTATGAAAGGTCTACTGATCTTTCCACACATTCTACTACAAGTTTAGCATTCTACCATCAGTATCGTTCACAAAATAATTGAGAAAAACAAAACTGCCGACTCCCTCCTAGACTTAATTCAAAGTTGTAATAGTTGTCCTATATTCTTGGAAGGTTTCAGCTTTCCAACATGTATATTTAGTGAGAAATTTTAAAAAGGAAACTATGATATGCGTCAAGTAAAGTCACCTCCACTCCGTCCGTTTTTTTTTTTCAAATTAAAAATTTTGAAAGTTGTTCTAGATTGTCTTAAGTGTGTTTTATATTCTTCGAAATTGTCATGCTTCTATTATGCATACTTTGTGGAAAATTGTGCAAAGGCAACTATATTGTAGGTGAAATTGTCACCCCCACTATCATGCTCTGCTTTTCTAATTTTGAAACTTTAAAACTTGTTCCAAATTGTTTGTTCTATATTATTCGATATTTTTGGCAACGTTAACTTTTTTCAAAACTCGTAGTTTTGAATGTTGTGCCAGGTTGTTCTATGTTTGTACTACATTGTTCCAGAGTTTTTAAAAATACTAGTAAAAACAAAACGCAGGAAAAACTTTTTTTAACTCGTTCTAAGTTTTTCTAGTTATTCTGAACATTGTTCCATCATTATGAAAAAATGGAGGAAAGCAAATCATCTGCAGCCTTCCTTGTTTGAGAAGCATAATTTTGACACTTTTTTCAAGTTGTGCTAGTTGTTTCGAACATTGTTCTATTCATGAAATAATTGATTGTGAAATTCAATATTTTGATATGTGTTGCAGGTTGTTTTGTTTGGTTTGTTCCATGTTCTTCTAAAGCTTTGGCTTTTTATCATATACATATACTAAAATTGAGAAAAAGGCAATTATTATGAGCATAAAGTTGCCCGCCCTCCCTTTCTGATTTATTTCTAAATTCAAAATTTTGAAAATTGTTCTAGATTCTTCTAAGTGTGCTTTATTGAAAAAAAGGCAACTATAATGTGCGTACAGTTGTCGTCCCTCATCTGCCTTTTGTTAAATTGAGAATTTTGAAAATTTTTCTAAATTTGCTTTGTATTGCTAGATATGTTCATGCTTAAATTTTGCATATTTCCTGAGAAAATTGAGAAATGTCTGTTACGGTTCAAAATTTAATTAGAATATTTATAACGAAAGAACGTCGCTCTGCATATATTTTGTAAACAATATTGTATTATTCTGTAAACAGTCTTGTCATATTTGTAAATGTAACCTAGATTTTCATGAAATTTTAAATGTCAATTGTATTACTTTGTAACCTGTAATTTTCATAAATTTGCAACTTATCATATCACTGTCAAACAATATTTCATATGTAATTTTAAGCCATATATGACAAGACTGTTTACAGAATAATACAATATTATTTACAAAATATATGCAGAGCGACGTTCTTTCGTTATAAATATTCTAATTAAATTTTGAACCGTAACAACTCCACCCTTCCTTAAAGAAGAAATTTTCGTAGGAAATTTCTTAAACATGAAACAAGTTCAATTGGGTAAAGAAAGCAATCAAACAAACCTTTAAAACGCTAAAAAGCGGGACACAAAAAAAAATGAGATAACTCATGAGATTGTGGCTAAACAAAAAAAGAATCGAAAACGTTAAAGTAAATTTTGAATTGTTTAATGTCGCTGTCGGAGTAAGGTGAAGTTTTTTTTTTTTTTTTTGTTTTGGGGCTCGGCTATGACGGTTATCGAAAGATAACAATAATTAGGGTTTTTGTTTTTTTTTGGATTTCTGTCCTGTGAGGCTGACAGCGACATTAAACAATTCAAAATTTACTTTAACGTTTTCGATTCTTTTTTTGTTTAGCCACAATCTCATGAGTTATCTCATTTCTTCTCGTTTTTGCATAGATAATGCAGTACTTAGTAATTTTACCATTATATGTACACTTAAGGTCCAAAGTATAGGGACATATTCGGAACTTTAATTTCCGTGTTGGTTGCTAATTCTTTCGTTTATTCCCGTTCAATTTTTGCCCTCCCCTGGTAGAAATTAGTTCGTACCCCAGCACAGAGCTTCGGTATGGTGTTTGAACCGAGTAGAGCATCATAATAACCGACTCAGTGACGGCTATGACTGATTTCCTCTCGTATCGTCTACAACATATGGATCTGATCAGCGTTGTATACCCTTGTTTCCGTTAGTATTTTTTTTTTCGAATATGCTCCGATACACGAGGTAGACTTAAGGACCGACTATGACTATTAACCCGATTATGACTATTACCCGATTATGACTATTACCCGATTACGACGATTGTGTCTCGATTGAGACAAAGTAGTAAGGTGAAGTTTTTTTTTTTTTTTTTTTTTTTTTTTTAACAAGAACCGATATATGTATATTGACAAAATAAACGATGGTACAGGTATCAAACAATTTACAAATCAACACAATAACGAGTTGATGTTGGTACGAAATACGAAAAATACATTACACAAAAAAATTACCAATGTTACAAAGATATAACGAAAGAACTATCGGTACAATTGAACATACATTGATTTCAACAAAACAATACAATACAACACAATAATATAAATAACATAAAAACAAACAGTATGACTTAGCTTAACTCCAGACAGGTACGGACACTTCCTATTTCCTTCACATAAATCCCCCGAAGGGCGAAACACAGACGTGCAACTAACCGGTTAAAATATAAATGCTAACCCTAGCTCTTTAAACGATACGAGAACACCACACGATACTTCACTTGGATTAACCGGATTTTTGAAGAAGTCGGAATATCAGATTACCGTGGTCTTAGAGCCAAACTTCGTAAGTCAGTTATTTGTTTCTTTCTAAACAAATCCCATTTTTTGAACCGTAACATGTCAACTATGATGTTCATGAAGTTGCCTCCTTCCCTTTCTCCTCTCTCTCTTTCCATACTTGTTTCTAAATTTTGAAAATTGTTCTTAATTGTTCAACGTTTGTTCTATATTTTTCCCAAAAAATTGAGAGAACCGAACTATGGCTAAGGTATCGGTTACTACAATTGAGCATTTCCCACCGTGATGTCAGTACTAACTTCTACCTTTGGCATTTTGGTAGAAAATTCTGTTTAATTACCACCAAGTTTTGACAGATCTATTAGAGCAAAAATCTAACTAACTTTATCAAAGCAATTTCATGTTCGCATCTGAACTGCGTACACAGAGACTTAAGTTATCTCGACAACAAAAAAATGCGAAAAAAATATTCCCCCTACTACGACTACAGAAACGCTAGTGAGATATTAAGGCGAATCGAAGCGTCACAATGCCGCATTTCCGCGCTCCTTACGCCAACAGCGTCTCGACAAAGCTGAAAAGAATAATGATTCTTAATTTTCATTTCGTTCCTATATCGGCAAGCGCGTGACCAGAAATCTTAACGGAAATATGTCATGGGAATTTTTTTTCTTGTGTATGCCACCGCCTCATTTCGGTCCTCCCCCTTTTCTTCATTCTCCATACGGTTGTTTAGCGTCTCTACTACTACTACTACTACTACTACTGCCACTTACTCCTACCGCGTCGTCTGCTTTTTCCTCTTCGTTTTATACCGTATGGCATAGCTGTTCCCCCTTGCTTAAGTTTTCTAACTTGCGCCATTTGTTAGAAAATTCAATAATGCTCGTACTAAGTTGTCATCCGGTCGAACATCATCGCTCAACGTGAAATATGGCGTCGCCCTTGTCGCCGGTTATTGTTGTTATTGAAGTCGGAAGCTTAGGTGTTGTAATAGTTGGTGTAGGCACTATACATTCGAATGAGCAGGTTCCATAAGATCAGAAAATTCGTTTAAATAGAATATGTCTGTCTAGATTAGATGGAAAAACTTTTAAAAGGTATAAAAAGTAAACTTTGCATAATGTGTACTTGCTCTATACTAGGGAAGCAGACATATAGGAAGCCAATAAGCGTTACTTCAGATATATATCCGAAATGAGAGAGAAGTCTCATAACTAAAACATAAACTAACCAAGTTAGAGTAAAGAAAACTTTATGTTACAGAAGAGAGTAAGCTCTGATATGATAGCTTTAATGAGCTACTTTAAGAAGAAGGTTTAACAGCAGCGTTCTTCCTACAGAATTGAAGAGACCCATTCAGTTAGTTAGTTTGGTTAGCTTCAAGTAAATTATAATTTTTTCTTTACTATAAGTTACTTTTCCACACAACTTAGATTGTTATAACATCAACGAGTACATAACCTCTTAGATTTGACACAAATACGTAATTAAATTTGTAAAATGTTGAAAAAATTTTGCACAGTTTTGCTCGCCCAAGCTTACAGTATTTATCTCTCGTAGAGGAAGTTGTTTGGACGTAAGTGCATGGTTGACAAACTGGTTCTTCGTAACTTATCATGTCCATTTCAATTACCGAGAAATTCTCTTAGCAAGTTGCTATAGATTTATTTATTTCCCATTTTATTAAAGCCTTCGATTTTCAAAAATTAACCATGCCCTATATTTGCATTATTGCTTTTTGAGAACCAAAATGCACCCAAAGTTAGCAAAATTTTCAAGAGTTAAGAATCCAATGCTAGAACAGCTGGGTCTAGCTGCTCATATTTGCGACGGTGAAGTCTTTCGGATGTTCTAGCATAGAAAAGTTTTTACTTACCGACTGTACTTCTTTTGGGCTTCTTTTTTGTACGAAGACCACACCTCCAAACTAATATACTAGTACTGCTGTTAATCTTTGTAATGTTAGTACTAACAAGAAGTAACTAAATTCGATTGTTAATTATTTTTACATTTTTGTTTGCTGTAAATAGTTAAGGCGACTTTGACAAAATTAATTAGGCTAATAGAGAACGTCATTCCCATAAAGCCTCACAAAATTTCAAAACAGAGTTTGAACGGGCGGGAATGCCTGTACAGTGCCCAAGAAAATGAGAGAGAGAGAAAATCTACTCTGCAATATATAAGATAAGAGGTGAAAAAGAAGGTACTCCAAGACGTAGTAGATGTTACTGTGTGATAATCAATAAAGATTTATGATAATCTGAATAGTTTTTACAGCTAATTGAATTGAAGAATAACTTACCCAACATCCACCAACACTGGCACTAAAGATTTTGTGTAAAAATTTTGAATGTCCAATGATTTCAATGTAATGCCCAGATAAGACTGCTTCAATAATTTTATGAAAAACAATTCCCCAACTACCATCAGCTAGAAGAAATTTCGTTGACACGGAGTCAGAAGACAATAATGGGCATTCACCGTCAGAAACACAGACCACCAACTCTCAAATTCTTTGTTCTTTGCAATTAGCCAGAGACCATGGAGGTACAATGTAGTAGCCTCTAGTCAAATCATTACTACAAATCATCTTTCAGAACTAGAGGCTAGTTTATTCAAACCTATTGTATCGCACTTTTCTCATGCAATGGAAAAGTGATTAAGCATCAATTCTGGACAAACAGTTTTGTAAACCAGTATCTCAAAACTATCACACTTGTCAGTTTGACAAATTCTGTCAGAGCTACTAAAATTTTGGCGGTAAATTGAAATAACTTTGCTGGGTACGGTTTCAAAATAATACAGCTGCTGTTGTACACTAAGATGATTACAGAACTAGCAAAGTTGGCAAATATTCAGCTTCAAGGGGTTTCAATAAGATCAAAATCAACCTGCTAACCTGAGGAGAGTTAAGTTGATGCTGCCTACACAGAAATAATGCAAGGGATATGGAGAGCAACCAAACACCACAAGGAGATGGTTGAGGGGCTGGAACAACAAGATTCGGGCGATTGACATCAAATTACCAAAGATTTATGGAAAATATCTGCAATTAGCTCGAATTCAAAATGTAAAAATTTTCGGCCAGAAAAAATTATTTAATTGGAGTACCTAATATAAAAATTGATTAACAGCTCGTTTGTAGTAGTTTTAAGAGAGGATAACTAGGAATTGTTAAACATCACTTGAGTTCTCTTCTATGGCTGTTGGTATCGTTCCTGGAAATTGGTATTTGCTCTAGATATCATCCATTATAAGGAAAAGTAGTTCTGTATTAACGTAATCGAATACCAAACATCCATGAACAAAAATTATACAGCAAAATTGAATGGCCAATGAACACAGGGATAGAACTTATTTGATAATATAGAAGATTTTGAAGATCAAGTAATTTGATTTAATTGACATTCATGATGGCCTTTAACCCATCCATGGTGGCCTTTAATCCATTCTTAGTGTAAAGAACTAACGCAAATTTGTATGTCCAAAGATCTCACATCAATTCATAACTTCTTCAATACTTGATAGAGACGTGTGGTTCATCAAGATGAAAAATATGGCCAGATTTTTTTTGATGAAAATGATGCTTTTCGCTTTAGAAGCCCAATTTTTCTATATGCTCCAGTGAGTATACAGTAAAGAAAAACTAGCTTTTCTCGTCTGTCAGAATGCTGTTCCAATGCAAAATGATTCATCTGGATCAGGATCTGACAGGTCATGGTAAATATGGCCTTTTGCACTTTAATATTTGAGAAACATCAGTAATACAGTTTTTTTCTTCTGGTATTAACTGTAGGTTAGCACCCCAATCTGGTAGCAACTTCCGGGAAAAACATGTTTCCTGTTTCTGGGTTTCTATGGTGTAAAGCCAGGAATAGAATGTGTATTGTCTTTGCCCAAAATGACTTTGAGACACTGTTGTCTCTAGGCATTATTAGTTGTAAGAAAACTGCTTTTGTCAGTTATCGCCACTGTAATTTCTGAGCATTATTGTAAGTATTTATGAAGTAAATCTACTGCATAAATACACTAAAGGAATCTTACTACTTATCTACCAAACAATAAAATCAAACTTCGTAGATGTACAGCACAATAGAATAAACTGCAAAATCAAACTTGAAGAGAAAAAAAACCTTGAACCAATTGCGTTCAGATCTGCAGGATAACCATTCGAACGTATTAGGACCGAAAAGAAAGAACATATCTGGAGGATGTTTCAAATTCCATTATATGCTAAATGTTTTTCACTTTAAAGTTGCATCTGATGGTAACGTTAGCCGCGAAGAGCGTATAGTAAGCGCCCAAAGAGCTTACCCACATATATATTTCACAGTTAAATTCGTCTTGGACTTTCAGAGAGAGCAACAGTAAGTGTGTGTTTGCTGCTGGCCCCGAGGGAGCGGATCCTCTCTCGTTCGCAGATAATGCCGTAACTCCGGGTCCAAGTTCGGGCTTTTTGTTGTTCTTTTCGATTTAGGAATGTATATACTTCCCGGTTCGTTCCGCTGAATGTGTGACCAGACTAGACAGACCTATTTTCTTTCTGTGGAAGAGCTAAAACTTCTACCACCTACGTAGTCCTCTTCACGTTACGCTTCCCCACCACATTCGTTCCTTCTGTTCTTCTGTTTAACTTTAAAGTAAAAGCGAGAACCGTATTGTTTGTTACCTTGTTACCTAAATCAGAGTTGATTTTTCTTTGGTCTCTATATGTTTTCTTTGTATTACTACTGTTAGCTGCACAGAATCAAGTCGTAGCAGGTATTACATATTAAACAAGAAGAGATTGGAAATGCTACATTGTTAAGGTTAAGACAATATTTGGAGAAATTGCAGTCCAGTTATAGAAGAAGTTTCCTTCGTAAATATTGAGTAACGTATGGAAGATAGGTTTTGAGAAAAAAAATCATAGATATTGGGAAGTTATTACACAGTATCACTTCATACAGAAACTAAATTCACAAAACTGATAAGTGTTAGCGCTCAATTTTGGTAAAATTCGTTGGACAACGTTTGTATTCACTTCTGGAGTATATTCATACTAACATTGCAACGGTTTTTT
>SMLS01063182.1:0-24673 GCA_004785975.1 Popillia japonica
TCACCATACACATAGGTTGTGACCAGTAATAGCTCTGGCCATGACAGAATCCGACGAGTGAAAAACCACAGCAAATTCAATTTTAGTTTTAGAATATGGACATTTTTTTTTCTGCACTCTTGAAAACGTCAAGTTTTGACCAACAACATTAGTTGTTGTTTTTGGACAATTTTTTTCCCGAATTCAATGAAGCAAAGTTAACAGAATAGTCACAATTCAGAAAATTTATTTGCAATTTTGACATGAAATTGAAGTTTTTGACATCATTCCTGTTGGTCATCGATACATAAATTTTACGGAACCTTTAAAACCTCGTTCGAACAACTAGATGGTATCAAGATACTTATAGCAAACTTCAGAGTAAACTGGATTGACAAGATTTCAAAGAAAGGGACTTAGAATATCCTTGAAGACTAACCCATCTTTGTATTAAACTTGGGATCCAATTTCTAAAGCTAGCTTTTCAATTATTTTATTTTCCAATAAATATGAGTGGAGATTGAAAATTCAAAAACTTAGAAGGACTCGTTAATACCCCACCATGTTTATGAATTTCCTATTTTACTTGTTAGTTAATAACGAGGCAATAAACTTAGCATGTCTCCCCACACTTTTCCTAACAATACCAACAAAACGAAACACAATCACATCAATGACTCCCAGCTTATTTCCAACAACCACACACAGAATTAATTTCCGCTCTAATCTACCAGTTAAGTCGCAGAAAACGGTTGCCGCCGTATAAAATACCTCATTCTGTTCCACGATCGGGTTACATTCGCATAATGCTCCAACTAATTACACGGCTTTCTATTTCTGCGTTTCGTCCTTTGTAATTTACTTTCTTTCATAATACATCGAACGTCTTCGCCCCCTGCAAAAAAAAATGAGCAAACTAGCAGTAAATTTCCAAGCTGTTCGTCCGTAAACACGAAAACGTACTCAAGTCAATTAGGGCCCGTAATATAGTTATTGGCGTAATCTATTACCCGAATCTACAATCATGGAAATCAGGAAATATTCGACTAGGGTTGTATGCGGGTGGCTATAGTAGTATTGCGGGTATAAGTGGTGTATAAACCCTCTCTATTTCTCTCTCTATCTGGCTAAAATACTATTTTGTCCGTGCGAGTATTCAGAGTTAAAACGCGGTTCGGTCGTGATTGCAACGAGTCCCAGCTGATATTTCTATTATGTGTAGGGGTAGTGTACTAGTGATTGATCATTTTTAATAATGAGGCTTTTTAGGTCTGGATCCTGTTTCGGTCTACTAACTAATCGAACTGCAGGATCTACTAGTGTGGGTAACAAGCGTTACACGTTAATCTACTATTCCGTAGTAGTTATCAGCTGTGGAAGGAGGGTTAAAAATGAAAGTGAGAAAAAGGTGTGAAAAAATAGTGACAGTAAATGTGGTCACGAAAAATTCAAGTGCAAGATTTATACATGAATTTAAATTTAGATTTATACGGGGTTAAATGAGATTTAGTATGCCCAAAACCAGTTGCGGCAATTGCTCAATATAACCTCTAATTCTTGTATTGTTGTTGGTCGTTTTGGAAACACTAAAGTTTTTAACCATCATCTGCATCACGGTGAGTCTGTTGGAACAATTGCAGTCTTAATACAGTTGTATAAAAGTTATTGAGCATACAAGAAATCTGAAGAAAATTGTAATTTTCCTTATTTGTAGGCATTCAATCTATAATACAGGGTGTCTGTAAAAGGTCTTTACACACGCCTACCACATATTCCTTAGATCAAAATAAGCAGATTTAAGTAAACTTATCTTAGTCCAAAGTCGCTTAGGTTGGGCGCTATGCGGCCTTGAAGTTAAAATTTTGAAATCGTTTTTTTATTATAAATTCAAAACGGGTTCTGCGATTTTTATAAGATTTGGCATGGTTAGTTAGTATTATTGGGCGAATATTTTGAGAAAATTTCAAGAAAATACCAATAGCGAAAGTGAATGAAACACGCATGACCATTAAGAAAATTAACATAATTTTTTTTGCTGTCTGTAGTAGAGAAACGAAATAATTTTTATTCGATAGAGTATCCAAAAATGATCAAATTATGTCTCTTGTAAAATTTTATTATTTTTACTCGTTTTCGAGAAAAACGAAAAAAAGTGCTTATGGTCGTGTGTTCGAAAAAAGCAAACAATAATCCAGTCGCCTATGAATTTCGCATGGCTAAATAATAATAGTGTCAAATCTGAAATACCTGAATTATCAAAAGTTCAACATTTTCTTAAATGCTCTAATAATTATTTAGAAAGCCTAACTTTTCGTGGTTTATCATGGCCTTACAATACGCCAATGCAGAATATACCGATATGCTACTGATATTTGGATTTTGTGAAGAAATTCCTCGAGAATGTGTTAGGGTGTATTCTGTAAGGTTTCCAAATCTTCGAATACCAAGTCACCCAACCTTTGCTGCCGTTGAGCGACGTCTTCGGGAGACTGGTCGCTTTACTCCTGCAACTGCTGATTATGGAATACAGTGTTTTGTAAGGGTTTCTGAAGTTGAAGAAGAAATTTTGGAACATGTTGAAGAAGATCCAGAAATAAGTACTAGACGAATAGGTAGGGAAGTAGGAGTATGTAAAGATGGCGTTCACGCAGTAATTAGTTAGTAACAGTTGCTATAGGCATACCATAAAATAACAGTTCAAGATCTTTTAGAACATGATCTCGAAATGCGCCTAGGTTTCTGTCGCTTTGTTAATGTGCAAAGAGAAGCAGATTTACTCTTTGGCAACACTATTTTGTTTACGGATGAAGCTAGTTTCACAAGAAACTGAGTAACTAATTTCCATAACGAACGTTAATGCAATTGAAAACTCGCATGCTATAAAGATACATCATTTTCAACACGAATTTAAACTTAATGTGTGGATTGGAATAATTGGCAATTTTATTGTTGGTCCTGTTATTCTTCCACAAAGATGAACGGGAGACATCTACAAGCAATTTTTACAAAATACATTGCCAGATTTGTTGAACCATTTACCTGTACAATTTCAGAGAGATTTGTGGTACATGCTCGAGGGAGCTCCACCACATTTTTCAGTAGATTGTTCGAAACTACCTACATTAAGTATACCCAAACAAATGGATAGGTAGAGGTAACTACGCTCCTGTAAATTGGCCACCACGTTCTCCAGACTTAACTCCAGCTGATTTTTTTGTATGGGGACATCTTGAGTCCGTGCTTTACAAGACAACTGTGGCTAATAAAACACAACTATGGCAACGTATTCAACATGCAATAAATGACCTTAGATGTGATGGACAAATTTTGCAAAGAGTACAGTTATATTTCTTTCGTCGTATAAATCTTTGTATGCGTGTAAATGGAGAACACTTTCAACAGTTTTTGTAACATATTTATTATTTGTGTTCATGTTTCAGTCATTTAATTGCTTTAATCATTTTTGTTTACAATAACCTAATACGAATTATTAAAATACAAATTTCGCAAAAACCGTTAGAGTAATCAATTCTTATAAAGAGTGCCGTTCTTGTAGTAAATAAGTTACCGGAACCGAAACCGTGAACTTTTACTAAACCTATTCGTTTACCTGTAGTCTTTATTTGAGCAGTATTTTTAGCCTTGCGAAATTCGTTTATTTCTGACAGGAATCATAGGCGACTGGATTACTTTTTGCTTTTTTTCGAACCCACGACCATAAGCACTTTTTTTCGTTTTTCTCGAAAACGAATAAAAAGAAGAAAATTTTACAAGAGACATAATTTGATCGCTTTTGAATACTCTATCGAATAGAAACTATTTCGTGTCGCTACTACAGACAGCAAAAAAAATTATGTTAATTTTCTTAATGGTCATGCGTGTTTCATTCACTTCCGCTATTGGTATTTTCTTGAAATTTTCTCAAAACATTCGCCCAATAATACTAACTAACCATGCCAAATCTTATAAAAATTGCAGAACCCGTTTTGAATTTATAATAAAAAAACGATTTCAAAATTTTAACTTCAAGGCCGCATAGCGCCCAAACTAAGCGACTTTGGACTAAGGTAAGTTTACTTAAATCGCCTTATTTTGGTCTAAGGAATATGTGGTAGGCGTGTGTAAAGACCTTTTACAGACACCCTATAAAAGCTGCTTGAAGTTCAGAAATAATTGACAATTAATGTCAAAATGGCTCCCTTTTATGTACAATCGTTTCGGTACTGAGGATAAAATAGTAACTGTTGAGTTAACAGAAACTTTGCTAAAGAGCAGTACTACGGTAATAAGCAAATGATTTGTTCCAAAAGAGATGTTGCCCGACAGGAAACAAGAAGAGTTATCTTCTATATTGGGATATAACAATGGCATCACACGTTGTTCTTACGTTCCAAAAAGGAACCGGATCAACTTTGCATAACATTGGAATAGTATCAGAAACCGCAAAAGAATCCCGAAATAATTTTAGATTACAATGCCAACAAGTGAGGAGTTGACAATTCCGATGAACTGGTTTGGACATATTCCTCAAAACGAAAACCGAGGAGGTGGCCCATGGTGGTATTTTATAATACTCTGAATATTGGTTCCTACAATACTCTAGTTATATGGATGACTCTGAAGCATTGGAAAAATGGTGTGCACTACCACCGTAGAGTACTTCTAAGGCAGTTGGCTTTTGAGCTTATGAAAGAACATATTCAACAAAGCAAACAACAGTACGATATTCACCAAGGAGATCTGAGAGCGATCTAGTCTTGTGGGTATGCAGTAAAAAGAAGTGTTATACCAGAAGACGAAAATAGAGATGAGGTGACAAAAAGAAGATGCTACATGTGCCCTTCTGTAATTCATTGAAAGTTTGTTGAATGCTCGAAGAATATTTGTGGCGAACACAGCGAAAAATCTGTAATATGTGTCAAATGTAAGGAACCTGCAGTGTAAGGTACTCGTAGATGTTTTTCTAAAGTTTTCTTAAATAAAAAGTTTTAGCATTATAGTTATGTGTTAGGGGAGAGTGATCCAAAGTCGGCCCAGTAACCTTTTTGGCCGAAAACTTGGGGTAAATCGAATTTCATGGAGATGCAAAGTATTTAGTTTCGGACATTGATCGCTTACCTACTAACTCATGCATTCAGGAAGTTGTAGTGTAGTTTTTGCAGTCGCAATTTAGCGCTTAATGAAAAAGTACATTTCGACCATTCTTCAAAATGGTGTTCTTGAATCGCCGTCCCTGTGGTCCTGACTCGGTACCTCTTTTTTTCGCTCGAGCACAGGAAATTTGGTTCATTCCGGCATAATAATAGATCCGATAATCACGTCCTCTTTAAGATACACGATGGTCCGAAGTTGGTACTGTGGGTAAAACAGTACCAACTTCGGACCACTCTCCCTTACATAGAATCAAGTCCTCATATGAGATTAGATTGATAAAATTCACTAGAATCCTCGCTTAGCATGTACAGGTCCATCGGACCCACTCATGCAGATGAAGGTTAAATAACCTCATAGCCAGTAATCCACTGGGTTAAGATCAAGTGATCTTGGTAACCATGAATTAGCGAAATGTCTGCTTAGCGCACGATGGTGAAAGACGTTGGCTAAAAATTCGTTGACTGGTCGGAAAATTCCGCATAAAAATGATGTTTTCGATTCCATGGTGCTCTTTTTGAAGCTGTAGACTAACATGATCTCATAACAATTGCAAGAATAGTTCACCGTTTCCAGTTGCAGATACGGCTTATCCATTCTGCATTTCCTCGTAGAAATATTGACCATTGATAAAATCAGCACCAAAACGCACCAAACGCTGACTTTCTTGGCATGAAGACTTTCTTGAACGATTATTTGTGGATTTTTTTAGACCACTTAGACCTATAGTTTTGAGTATTGATTACATCGTTCAGAGTGAAAGGTGTCTCATCTGTCCATAAGCTACGGGACAACCATTGGGGTTCAATTTCTATTTGAGCCATTACTTCCAGAGAGAAATTGTACTTAGTAGCCAAATCTGCCTCCTGTAATACAAACAGAATGTTCAATTTATGTATATGGGTACATTTTTAGAATTTTGCGTAAAATTTTGCAAACCGTGGTAGACGGCAATCACTGCTGATTGCTGGTGGACTACCTTTGACACCATTAACTCTTGAGCTTCCTGATCTTGATTTTATTGATTTGATTTGAAGACTCGGAACGGATCAGGCTTTTGCATCGTCTCCTTAACACCGCGGCCTATGCCCTATTGTATATGCCGTTTGTTGTGGTGGTTTATATAAATGTGGTAGTTGTTCATGAGTTTTGTATTCAATCGTTGTTTCAATTACAAACCTTTTAATGCGTGAATTGCTTCTAATTGCATACTCTCAGGTTGCAAGTCTTCCAGGATAGATACATATATTTGACACGGATGATTCCAATGTATGTGATCCGTTATCTACATGATTGTAGCAAGTAGATGCAGCAGGTATTTCTGTTACTATTTCCACAGATCGAATACGATCTATGTTTTCGTGTGAGGCTTTGCTACGTTTGTATTCATTAACGTCTATAGAAGCCTTTTCTTTGCTGTCACTTTGATCACAGGCGTGCAATTGAGTATCCAGTACTTTATCTTTATCTTGTTTGTGAGTTTTTCTTTTATACTCTTTTAGGTCTTTTTGATCTTCTTTTTTCTGATTTTCATAATATTTACTCTCGACCTCAGTTCCTTGGCATTTGCATCTTTCGCATTGCTTCGCTTCTTGTATACTCCTCAACTTCTATTTCTTCTTTCGATGGTTCGCTTTCCGCGTCTCCATCTTTACACTTGCAAAGAGTTACAGTAGTATGATCTTCTCGTTGATCTTCAAGCTGACTACTGGTAGTCTGTTCCTGGATATCAACATTTCCATTTACAAATTCCTGTGTACAGTTCTACCAATGCAGCGCATTCAAATACAATATAATAGGCTGTTTCCTCCTCCTCATTGCATAATCTGCATATAGGTTCGTCTTTAAAGATTCCAATTCTATACAGATATTCCCTTAGACAGCCGTGTCTTGTGGCTAAGAGCCAACACATCCGCTCCTGTGTAACTACTTTTTAACGTCGTTCCAGTGTACCTGGTGTGCTTTTGTAATCCACTCAGCTCCTGCACCACGTGGTGCAGTCTTAGTTATTGCCAGACTCGGTTCTGGTCCAGTGAATTGCAGAACCTCTTCTTGCGGGCTTGTTTGCTACTTCATTCTCTGCCAAATTAACTTTGTTGTGTTTGGGCAGAGTTTTTAGGGTTTTTTCAGATAGTTCCAAGCTAGCTGATACTCATCATATAACCTGACTTAGTAGGTTAGGTCAAATCGTTGTATAAAATTGTGGTACACTTTTATTGACAGAGCCCAATTGAGCCTTGAACATAGCATTTACACCCCTAACAGTAAAATCTGGAACTGGAAGATCATTTTTATCTATTTTCCTTGCCCACTTTAACGTAACTGCAACATATCCTCGCTTGAATTTCCATTTTAAACCGGCTAAAATTTATATTAAGCTTCGAAAATGATGAATTTCACGGGAATATAAAAAGAAAATTTAATTTATGTACGAGGACGGAAAGGATCTAATTTAAATGTGTAACTTAATTAATATTAAATCTCCTGCAGGTATATCTATCTACTAGTCTATATTTTCAATTACCTCGCTGTGCGCGGATTCGTATAATTTATTCCGCAAGAAAAACATACCGTCCTCTTCAACGCTTAAGCCGAATTATTTACCGCGACGAAGACGAACAGAAGGTAAAAAGTTGGGCGTAAATTACTGTCGTTTCAATTTGTATTTAAATTAATATCCACGACGGTTATAGTTAAGCTTTTCTGGGGGAAAAGGAATGAAATTATCAAAACGCGAAACGAAGACGGAAACCGGGCAGCATAAACCGCAGCGGTTAATTCGAAACGATATTCCGCCGGCGAATTTCCTCTTTTGGTGATTTCAATATTTACCGAGCTACTAAACGAACGGAGATATTACGTATCGAATGTATATATCTATTTCTTTCTCCCATCAACGCTTGGAGGTGGTTGGAATTTAAATTATGGGTATAAACCGAGAGCCGCGAGATCAATGTTTTAATTTCGCCATTTGACAATTTGATTGATTTCATTTTTCTCTTTCATCCTGTTTTCAAAATTTCACTTCTATCCTCAATTATACCATTTCTAAGGCGGTTAAAACCACTGGAGTGTAAATTAGGTTAAACCTACACAAAAATCCCAGATTTTAATCATAATATACCTGATGCTGATTAAACAGGAAACGTGTCATTTCATTTCCTCGCAATGGTTACGCTTCGGAACCGTCAAGCGAACATTAGGCATCTTATCTGGTGTTTTTAATTTGTAAAAATCGACCCTTTACGTCGGACGCGAACGTTATTCCGTAGACTGTAAGTATTTCGACGTCGTTGTTGTGTCTGTAATGAAAGTTTACTGCTGCGAGCAAAGTTAGTTAACAATGTCTTCAAACGAGAAATATAGTTTTAATAACGGCCATTCCGGGTGACATTACAACGACATTAAGTTTTTAATAAAGAGGAAGATTCTAAACCTCGTTTGCAGTGGAAACGGTGAATTAACATAAAAATAGCTTGAAGGTGTAATTCTTTGGTTAATGTAGAATTGGATTTTGTTGTTAGAGTGTACCAGTATAAATTGCCCAGAGAAGCGCATTTAAGGCTCATAATTGAAGACATAAATTGTTGATTTATCTATGCGCAGATTTTAAAGTAAAATAAATTGGCACAGATAAAGATGACCTACTAACAAATGAACCGTACTGTCGCACAGTTGTTTCTATATAATAGAGCAAGATGTCAGACAATACAGTGTTGGCAGGTAACCAAGTAAAGGACAACAACGATAGGAAATGAAAGAAACATTGAGCTATTTAAATTAAGCACCATCAAGTCAAAAGACACCATATCATGTTTTTTACAATCAAACCTGCAAAGACATGGATTGTGTTTAAGATGTGATACAAACAGTGGTCCATCATTTAATGGAAGGAAATCTGCCAGTTTTCTAAATGATCTAGGTACATATATCTCAAGTAACCGTTAGTCTCTACTTTCCTCAATCAAATGGCATACTGGAACGACATATCCAAACGATTATAGTGCTTCTTCAAAAAATTCCAATGATGTTTCGTAATCTCTAGGCCACCTAGAAACACATGAAGTTGAGGAGGAAGAATTACCTAATTTCACCTTCCAACATTCTGCTCTTTTTCAAAAGAACCCTGGCAAAAAGGTGGTGGGTTGCAAGTTAAGGAAATCCAAAAACGACAAGAAGCTTACTGCAATCTAAGGAGAAAGGAACTCAAGCCGCTAGAAGCTATCCATATGTTTATGTAGAATGAAAACAGAGCATCGAGATGGTAACCCAAACTCATGGGGTATAAAAGCCCAAGGGCGAGCATACCAACGAAATATAATAGAATATACCTTAAGACCAAACCTAGATTAAACAAGGAAGACAATGATAAAAACTCCCCTATGCAGGCAAGATCTGAAATGAAACTATACCCAATCCAAGACTCAATCACCGTGGAAGATGTGGTTGCACCTAAAGCTGATAACAGCCCCAATAAAATTACTGAAGCAGATTCCACTTTATACAAAGAGCTACCAAAGCGTCAAGAACGAGTGATAAGACTTCCATCCAAATTTAAAGAAATTTAAAGAACATATACATATGTACATACATAGTTATTTACGGCAACGACAGTTGGTACTCGTGTCAAGTAATAAAATACTTCTATCAAGAAAAGTCCTATAAAGCGTTAAGTTTGGAAAGTATAGAAAATGACCTAGGGCCATAGTAACTCTGTTAGCATGTCAATATTTGTTACTCATGAGGAGGAGCAGTTAAAGCTACAAGATTTTACTGATATGATTGATGAAAGATTTACACTGCATTTGAATCGATAACACAATGGGAAAGGAACTGGATTCGCGAATTTGAAGCCCATTGAAGATACCATTTAGTAGAGTAACTCATCGTTAAAATTTTATACCAAACAGAAGAAAAACTTGTAGCATTGAACTGTTCTACGTAATTCTGAATAGAAACAGAATTCTCACTGGCTTTGTGTACCAACCTCTCCTACAAGATGTTTACCCATTCTATCAAAAATTCAGAACGGCCAAAAGATTTTGCGCAGCTAGCAACAACTTCCACGTCAAATTACTGTTCAAAAAAGTATGTTTACTATCCATCCATGTTTCTCACTGGCTTTTTGTACCAACCCCTCCTACATGATTTTTTACTTATTCTATCAAAAATTTAGAATGGTCAAAAGATTTTGCGCAGTTGGCAACAACATGCACGTCAAAGTACTGTTCAAAAAAGTATGTTTACGATCCATCCATGTTTCTCACTGGCTTTGTATACCAACCCCTCCTACATGTTTTTACCCATTCTATGAAAAAATTGAAAAGGGCCAAAAGATTTTGCGTAGTTGGTTACAACTTGCACTTCAAAGTACTGTTCAAAAAAGTATGCTTACGATCCATCCATGTTTCTCACTGGCTTTGTGTGCCAACCCCTCTTTCGTGTTTTTTACCCATACTATCAAAAATTTTGAACGGTCAAAAAATTTTGCGTAGTTGCCAAAGTACCTACTCTTCAGAAAGCATGTTTACGATCTAACCATGTTTCTCACTAGCTTTGTGTACCAACCCCTCCTATATGTTTTTTACCCATTCTATTCAAAATTTGGAATAGCCAAAAGATTTTAGGCAGTTCCCAACAACTTGCACGTCAAAGTACTCTTCAAAAAGGTAAGTTTACTATCCATCCATGTGGAACGGTTTGCATTCTTTGAAATAAATTTGCGGACCATTCTATGATCTTATTATCATGGCACTGGCGGTAGGTGTGTGGCTAAAGCTGTACGAGGGATGCTACTTAAGTGGCCTCACATATGTACATACATTCAAAATCATTTGTTGGCGTTGAATAGAAATTTCCAAAATTTGGCAATCGCTTAAAAAAAGCTTGTGTCGATTGGAGCAAAGAACTGTTGAAAAACTTCAATCGCAGTGCTTGGAAAGACGGCTATAATATCGTGACTGGCAACGAATCCTGAAGACTAGTCAAATCCAACTAGAGTTGTGCGCCCACCAAGCACTTCACAGGAAAAGATGGTCTGGTTTTTCGGAATAACTAAACATGGCATCGCCGTTTCATTAGAGGGACTTAAAAAGGTCAATTCTGAATGGTACACCAGCATTTTTTTGGCAGAAGTGTTCGGAAAAATTAGGGAAACCAGTCGCGGAAGACGAATCATTCTCCACCACGAGAATACAAGCTCTTTCAACAAGAACGTTTTTAAGCATTCAAAACATCGATTTGATGGGTCATCCACCGTACAGTCCTGATAATATTCCCAATAATTTCTTTTTATTCCCGGAGATCTAAAATAAATTGTGAGGTCCACGATTGTTAACGCCTGAGGAAGCACATCTTTTGGAGATACTTCTATCGGAATGGAAAAAGTGCTTTGAGAATCGGTTCAAACGCATGCAAAAGTGTATTGATTTCCATGGAAGATATTTTGCCACCGCTGGTCACAGCCGCATGGTGAAGAAACGCATCTAAACTAGCCCGCATCTTCAGAGGTCAACGATTCTCACCGTCTATAGAAGCCGTTGATGCTTTCAAATCTCATGTTTTGGAAGAACCTGGTAGAAAACTGGTTCAAACACATGGAAAGTGCGTTGATCTTTATCGAGAATATTTTGAAAAACAATAGGCAATGTAACGCTTACAGTTCCACAAAAGATACAATGAAATGAATTTAAATTGGTAGAATGCAACTGTGAGAATTTAGGGCGGGCGACCTCCTGATATAACTAAAGTTTAATCATCCGAATAGAAGCAATCAACAAATGGATTAATTAAATGAGAAAAAGTTCAATTAAACTCCAAATAAACGAAAACGATTTTTAATTATGCAAAAAGTTTCCAAACAATACGAAGGGAGCGGTTCGGCCTGCACGTTATGTGTTTTAATTGTGGCTTTCTGTGGCCGAGCAGTTTCGGTATTACGCTTCCACGGCCAACAGCTTAGACCGCTCATGTGCAAATAATCATATATAGAACGCGTAGAATATCATAACGATAATACCATTATCTATATTATGAAGGACAAATTAATATAGATACCTGGACTGTGCTGCAGTGGAAATTGTGCAACATTCACTATTTAACTTGAAAGACTAACCGTTCCATTTACTTTAGTATCCTGTAGCAAGGCTCTGTCTAATCTCCGAGTAGTAGTATACTTTTATCCGACATTCGAGAACATAACATTGGAATTGAATTGAGTCTTGCTATAACCTTAAATAGAATACATTTAATTATCGAGTTCATTTATGTTTGAAATTGCTACTGATTGCGATTCTAGCGGGACAAGTAATTCGATTTTAATTCAATGGTATTCTTTGCTTCTACATCGGGTGAAGATGGAACAGAACGGCGATTGAAACATGCTCGCATTTATAATTAAATTTTTTACTTAGAATCGTGTATTTTCTTTGAAGTCGGATCTTATTCATTCCGTGTAGTAAGTTGTAGCGCGTTTTATAATTGGGTAAAAATCACGAATTCTATTGGATTTGTTTTGGTGTGTTTCGTAATGATTGCCGAGAATGTTAAGTTTATGTATGTATGTATATGATACGGTGAAATCTCATCCGGTATAGAATGATGTACCTATGTCGCGTATTCAAAAACTTTTCTCATTAGAGCAGACTTTTTCGAAGTAATTAATTAGTTAATTAAAATATGACGCCATTTTTTCGGAAAAATTCTGACATCTGGGTTCCCTATTACCGAAACCAAAGAACAGTTTAACCAATGGACACACAAAGGCTCTCCGCCACTAGAGAGGCTAAGAACTGTTGTGTCAGTAGGAAAGGTTATGGTACCTCTATTTTGGGATTGCCATAGAATTATCTCGGAGAAGGGAAAAACAATAAATTATTATATGCCAATTTTCTGCAATAATTGAGCGAGAAAATTAAAGAAAAACGAGCTCATTTGGCAAGGAATATAGTGTTTTTCTATCAGGATAACCCACTTGCTCGTAAGTCTGTGGTTGCATTGACCAAAATTTATGAATTGCGATTTGGGGTGGTACATATCGTTTTGGCTGCTCACTAGATCTTCTCAAACGAACATTGCACCAACACCAACAGCAATCATGCAGTCCTAGATCATATTGTTGCCGACTCCCTAAAGTTTGAGTCATCGGACCAAAAAACATTTTACCAACCCTCCTGTGTAAAAGGTTGACATGAACAAGCCAGTTTTCTCCACAGGTGATGTCTAATATTGTTGCCCGTTCTAAAGTTTTTGGGCAGAGATTTTTTTTTATTCCTTCCCATGGGCGAGTGACCCCGAGCGGCCGCTCGGCCAAAAAGTCCTATTGTGCCCCCATATCGTTTAAGCCTTTCAACCCAGTTGTACCTGTGAGAGAAAATGTGCGAACCGGTCGAGAGTTAATTTCTCTAGTTTGGGTTCGTCCAATCTGTCAACCCCAAAGTAGCTTCGCCTTTCAATGTTCCATACAGGGCAGTCAGAAAGGAGATGCACGGGAGTTTCCTCCACGTCTCCGCAGCTTCTACACTGAGGAGAGTTAGCTAAGGCCGTGCGAAACAGGTGTTTGTTCAGTGTGCAGTGCCCAGTTAGGATGCCTGTTAGCATCCTTAACATGGTCCTGCTCATAGAGACGTCTTTACGGAGCCTATCCTGGTACGGATGAACCCCCAGGATTTTACAGTGTCTAATTCCAGTGAGTCCCCTCCAGTGGGACCGGTGTCTGGCAGCGAGCTGTCTTCTGACGAAAGCGTTGACGTAACCATAACAACTCCCACACGTCGGTTCCGGACCTATGTGTAGTCGTTTACTGGATGTTCTGGCTAGCCCGTCAGCAATTTCATTGCCCCCTGATCCTGGAGAGACCCGGCACCCATCTCAGTGTAATGCTGTGAAGATCCGCCAGTTGTTTCAGCTTCCTATGGCAGTTTAAAACTACCACTAGTTTGCAGGCCTTGAGGGCACCTTGGCTGTCCGATAAGATTTCCACCGCTTCATTCCCGTGCGAGGAGGTTAAGATTCCTTTCGCGCACGTCTGGTGGTTATAATTTCGGCATGGAAAACGGCGGGGGAGCACCGAAGGCTAATGGATTCACCATGTAGCGCTTCCTTCTTCCAAATTCTAATGCCCGTGCCATTTGGCATATAGGAGGTATCTACAAACCAGCGTTGAAGCTTTTGCTTGCACTTGCGGATGTCGGTGATAGCATTTTCTCTGGTGGGGATAACTACTTTGTAGTTTCTAGTGAAACTAAAGATGGGCAGGATTCTGTCCGGCCTAACGGACAGTGGTGCCGTATTTTCGATGTCGGTGAAGATGCTAGTATGGTCACCGGTTCTACAAGTGAAGCCCTTGCAGCCACTACATTTTAACCTGTAGGCCCTCAGGGCAGCCTCTGACCACAACGCCAGGTGTAGCGGAGGGAGACCTAGCATGGCCTCCATAGCAGTCGGCGTCGAGAGCATGGCCCCCGTGATGCCCAGGCAGGCAATCCTCTGAACTTTGACTCTTATCGCATACCCTAGGCTGGCTTTGTGTCACCAGATCAGCGAAGTTATGGAAGGTGTTATGACCTTTGTGGACAGAGATGCAGCTAGCTTGGTAGACATTTTTAAAACGCAGGTTGTCGTCTAAACGTATTTCATACCAGCTATTCTGTTTGGAACATTATGAATTTTACCACCTTTGGAGACTTTTCTATTGTATCTTCATTTCTATTAATGTAAAAATAAACAAAAAATGTGTACAATTTGATTTAAATATTAATATTGACTAAATTCTCGTATTTGTTAGCACAATTTCCTTCCATTTTGCCCCAGCATCTTTAGCCATCTGTCTGGCAGCACAATAACTCCACGCACATAAAATATCTGATTTCTTCTTATTCGACTTAAAAACTTTGCTTTCTAAATAATGTTGTTGAAATTGAGAGACAAATGCTAATTTGAAGGAACCAGATCTGGAGGTTTCAAATTATCTCGATGGGACACTACAGTTCTTCTATTTCGTCTGTAAATCATCCAGTTACATATTTCAGAATTGGTCTGTTATTGTCTGGCAGAAGCTTTAATTAAACGATTTGCTTGAAGTTCCTCTAAATAGATAGCATAACGTTTTTCTCATGGATAACGGTTCTTGTCAATATGCTATGGAGCATAGTTGTTTTGGTGGAGGCTCTCGAAAACTAAAATAACAAGATTTTGAAGTTGACTTTAAACTGGTATGGGGATATGAGACCAAGCGTATAAGATACACTGGGCTGAAACTGACTCTGGCTATAAAAACTAGCTTCAATAGCTTGTACACTAACTCGCTACAATATACAAAAACGACGTTTTTGAATCCAGTGGGGAGTTCTTATTCGGCTGTTTTCAGTAATCAATGGATTTATCCTGGATTCATTGACTTCATGCTTCATTATAATTTTGAAAAGAAATTTTGCTATTGGCGTTCTATCAAGACATTTGCTCCATACATGTCGGATAATTTTTTTTTGTTTCAACAGAATTTTTGCCATTTTGGGAGTTAGAAACGGATAAACTTTCTTCCACAAACAAAACTTTGCTTGCGTGATATGATACAATCTTTTAGCGTCGAGTCTACTTTGAAAGATCGTAGATCTTAATAATTCTTTGTCATAATATTGCAATCCTTCATCATCTTAATACAAAATCACTACCGTTAACCACACCACATCGCTTCACCTACCTACTGGGCTGAAATTGGCTTCCTCCAACACTGACTCGCTCACTCAAAACTTCAAAAAGAAGCGAGTTTTTGTGGGTTGAAGCTAGTTAGTGTTTTACTTCTGCAGCAAGGGAGATCAGGATTTCTCTATTCTTTCTCTTATTTTATTTGCTCTCTTGATAACAGTAAGGTGTTACAAAAGATGAAGAACAAGAAATTATCCTTGCCAATTTGTTGGAGAATCTTTACTCTTTTCTATTGTGCCACATTTTTTAAATTCACTTTGGAGTTTGATCGACAAACATCATTATTTAGTCGATTTAAGAAGCCTTTGGAGCTAGAATTGACTTAAAATTTCGTGGAGAAATACCACATCTGCGTCAATTTCAATATGTCTTCACAAAAGAAACCAAATGCGATTGGGTTGGTATGGAATCCTTCAATTAATTATCCAGAGATCTCGGTAGTTGTTATTCGGCTGTTTCCATTAATCAATGCATGTATCCTGGATTCATTAGCTTCATTTATAAAAATTTTCCAAAGAAACTGGCGTTCTGTCAAGATATTTGGTCCATACATGTCGGATAATTTCTTTTTGTTTCAACAGAATTTTTGCCGTTTTGGGAATTAAAAACGGATAAACTTTTTCCCACCAAAAGCTTTGCTTGCGTGATATGACATAATATTTAATAGTTTTAAGTCTGCTTTGAAAGATCGCAGATCTTAATAATACTTTGTGGTAATATTGCAATCCATACACTAATTTTTTTGGAGGAAGCTCTATAATTTTGGCAATTTATATACCACGATACTTAAGTGAAACTATGCTTTGCCAGTAGATAAAGTAAGTACATTAATACGTCAATCTAGGTACTACGTCTCGTCAAATAGTCTTGACCTAACAGAAATGCATATTTCACTTTTCCTTCCAACATTTTCGAGCAACTTCTTCAAAATTTTCTATATATTCATCTTAATTTAGGCCTTCATCATCTTAATACAAAAACACTTACGTTAATCACACCACATCGCTTCACCTACCTCTTTCTAATACTAGAAATCTTAACGAACGAAACGGCACTAAAAATTAAACGACTGCCTACAAAAGCAATCATTCTATCGTTAATTAAAATGTTACCGCACAATGATCCCAATCAGAGCGCCCGACCATTTCTCACCTTCACATTGTCTACCGTAAATGCACCTACCAGATCTTATTCCGAAATTAAGAGGAGCTTTCATTATCTAACGTTCGTGTCGGCAATACTGAAGACAGGTTCTATATTAAAAGTCGATAACGGAGCCCCGGCTGAATCGAAAAGACAAATTTACCTCCCCGATATGGAAATGAGATTTTATAAGAAAAGGCGCGTAGGATAGGGTCGACGAGGATGGCAGATACAATAATAGAAACGTTAATTTCATTGGAAATAACGTCCTAGATTTGTCTGCAAATTTTTGACATCTCTAGCAGCTCCCTCTATTCCACTTACAGCTATGTACTCGCCGTACAAAAAAGAGCTTTTATCACAACTATTTTCCGCCGAGGATTATGCTCAAAGCACGCATGCTGCTACGTAAGAGTTCTATTGAGATTTTCGGGCCAATTAATCGTACAGCAGCCGATAGGCACTCGCAATTTCCGCCACGGCATACTAATTTCACATATGCGCCGGCAAGAACAAAGGCGTATTTTAGCAATCTCGAACCATCTGAGAGAGATCGAAAGTAGGGGGGCAACCAGAAAGAACGAGCTCAATGGGCCGGAACGTACTGTATTGTTCGGGCGCACCAATAATAAGCTACTCCATCGGCGGCTGATTTAACAACAAATCCATTGTGTCCCCGCTGGCAATATTCAAAATACAAAGTACAAACAAAATGGACGTTTCTAAATGGGTTACCAATGAAAGCTTTTAAAACATTACCGTGATGTTAAACAGTCTTCGAGTGTGAGTTATTTAGTGCTACTTGTACAATGGTTAGTTGATAAATAGCTACGTAGTTGATTTTCGAACTTGAACCACCGAAACAAGCGTAGGTACCAAGCATGTGTATATGTAGTTATATACATGAGCAGTTTAGAATTAAATTTTGTAATATTTTTTTTTCTAAGGGTTAGCTGAGTAGTGATTTGAATAAAGCCTTTTTAGGCAATTGTATAACTAGTCAAGTCTGACAAGTTGAAAATGCTTCTCCGGTATTACCTCCTATCGAGATTTATTAAATTATATAAAATCAATGGTGATTGGGTTAATTCGGTGAGGGATGCATATCAAGATTTTTTGCAAGAATTTGCAGATATCCTTGTACCCTACGCTCATTCTAGTAATGCTATTCGTCGCTCTGTGCAACTGTTTAGAGAAATTGGTTCCATGGATCGCAAAAAGGGTAGTGGTAGATCTACAATTAGAAACGTGGGGAATGTTGAAGCCGTTAGGAAATTAATAGAGGAACGTCCTCAGGTTTCTGTGCGGCATTTATAACAAGTGTTAGATACTAATAATAATAATAATAATATTTTTTTTTTCATTAAATTCCTCCACTTGCTCCTTCCTCGAGATATAAGCCCAACAAATACTAACCCTGGCCCCAACAGCAATAATAACAGTACTACAACCGCAACAATAATAATAGTTAAGTAACAATTTCTTAAATTCTAGTAATAACTAAAAACTACTAAATGCAGTAATAGCATAATGCAACCAGAACAAATTGTAAAACAAAATTTGGAATAAAAATAGCTCCTAAGCACTAAGTACATGTGCTTGTCAGTGCAGAGGGTTCCGTTTAATGTTACAAAAAAGCATAAATTAATGTACGCTTCCATACAAATCAAAAACTTTCTTATCTGTATATTAAAACGTAAGGACTATACTATATTTTCTAAATATTTCTGTTTCTAAAAATGCAAAACCAACAAACTTAGTTCAAAACGTTAAAAGGTTTTCGAAAAGTAACCGAAAACTAACCAAATCCCTATAGGAATCAACCGAAGTCTAATCAACACCTAACCAAAACACAAACGAACTTTAACGTAAACCTATCTGGAATCTAGCCAACAAACAACCCAACTCCAGTGGTGAGGCAACCGAAACGCAACTAAAACTAAAGCGAGATATCAACCGGAAAAATAACGTAAGTTTAACCAAAAGTAATTGAAATTTATCTGCAATTTAATTATAATTTCACTGAGGTTCAACTGCAATGCAACCATAGGTCAACTGAAGTTTATCTGTAATTTAACTGAAATCCATCTGCAGGTTAACTGTAATTGAACTAAAAATTCTTACTTGAATTGAAAGATCAAGCAAGAACATTTATTTTTGAAGTAACCTATCTACCAATTGTCTCTTAAACTTTATATGTGATAACTCGGATGATAACTGAAAAGTGATAGTATAATATAGCTTTGGTAAAATGACTTTTCATGTTCTGTCTCCATATTTATCATTAGATCTTATCTCTTGCTTATGACCCATTGCTTTCTCTCTAGTATTACATTCATGCTCTATTTTTGGAAGGTTACTTATTATTCACTAAAATTCGTAATCAACACAATTTTTCCACATCCAGAAATTTGACACCTTCCAAACCTAAGTGTTTTTTACTTCTTTTCCATGACTTCTCCAATCCTATCTTGTACACATTACTATTTCTGAATATATGACTTGGAGGCCATACCCCATACTGATATCCCATAATTTAATGTAGATTGGACCAGGCTGTGGTAGATTACTTTCAACGTTTCAAATGCACCAAGTCTACCATATAATAAAAGCACCACACAGAATGTCTCAATTAGTTACTTGCATGCAAGTGTTTATCTGGTCATTCCATAGGAATGCTTCATCCAAATAAACTCCTACATAACGTATTTGGGACACCTTTTCGATAGTATCCACCCACTGACAATGTTTTAAATTTTCACCATTAATGCAATAGTTTTTGTGTAAGCACTCAGTATTATGAAACATTAGATTTAAATCAAAATTTTTCCCTATATGAGGTGATTTAATGTGCATTAATTTAGTTTTTTTACTCTTAATTGTTAGTTCTTTGTCATGACACCACAATTGCAACCTAAAGAAGTCATGCTATTTTCAGATCGAAGCAATAGCCATATTGTCGGCATACATATAATATTTACAATGTTCAAAACATTTGCCTATATCGTTTACATATAAAAAAATATAACAGAGGACCTAGTATACTATCCTGCGGTACCGCCGTATTCAATTCTATTTTATCTACATAATAATAATAGTTTTATTAGTTCAAGAAAGAAAACGGTACATACTTAGTTAAGTTACAATATAAAAGTAATAGCAACAAAAAATATAAATATTAAACACAAATAATACATAATTATAATAATTGAACTAAAAGGCTAAAGATCAGTCGAATCATCACACTACGGCTCCAGCTCTTGAGCTAAAATATACAACACAGGAGAAAAGACTTAACTACAATATAACAAGTAAGTCTAGATAGTGTATGGTTGACTCAGTAATAGATAAAGTACTATAATAATTGGCAAAGCTCTCATCCACCAGAAAGTGAAAATAAATATGTCGTCAAACTGCGGCCGAAAGAGGAATAGATAACATCTTCAGGGATACAGGAATAGGGTTGTATAGTTTCACAATGTTATATTGGAATGATCTTATAGCTTAGGTTATCCAAACTGTCAAGACAGGAAAAGTATAAGTGGTCACAAAAATTGTTCAGCTAGAATAGGGAAGGAGTATATTGTTAATACAAATCCTGACCTGAGACAAGACCAAATTTATTTGTTTGGTGGGCCCAAACACTAATACTGATGATTTGCTGGGACTGATAGAGAGAGACTGATGTTCAGATTTAGTGACAAGTACTTCAAGATCATCATTAACATTAGCGATAGCAGTAACAACATCAGAAGAAGGATGGAATGTATAAAGAAGTTGAGTACCATTGGCGTAAAGTTGAAATTGACAATAATTTTAGACATTTAGTTATATTTGAGTTATAAATTGCAAATAATAAAAAAGCCAAGAGATGTATTTCCTTGAGGAACTCCAGATGTGACAGTTAGCTGATTTCATATCTTACCATTACAACCCACCAACTTGTTGAGTACCATTCTCCAAGTAAGATTGAAAGTTTAAAGAAGTTTGATCGCAACCAATGGAGCGCAAGATAGCTAGCAAAATCGAACGGTTGACAATGTCAACCACTGCTTTAACAATGTCATCTGTAATGAGACAAAAATGTGCCACAGCTATATCCTGGGCGGAACTCCCCACTGTTGATATGGAAGAATAGAATTTGCACCAAGATAAGTACGAATCTGTTTTTCCAACTACCTTCTCCAGTATTTTTGAAAACAGAGTAAGAATGGAAATCGGTCTGAGGTTACTAAAAGTAATAGGATTTGAAGTTTTGGGAAGGGGAGTAATCAAGGCACATTTCCAACAGTTGGGAAATATACCATCAATTAGGCTAGAAATTATGAAATGCATGATAACTGGAAGGAAAAATGGACAACATTACTGTATCATTTTAAGATTAATGTTAGCAGGTAAGGCAACTGATTTCTTACGATTGAAAATATTCAACAATTCTACATTCTTTCATAAAGATCCAGTATTACCGTAGAATTAATATTGCTATTCTTTTGATTTACACAATAGAATAAAGGCTTCCTTCGAAAATCCTCACGACAAACTCTCATGAAGGACTTCATAGATGGCGAGCATTGAATTTCTCCAATAAAGAAACCGTTCTTTTCAGAACGAACACATTCACCTTAATATAAAAAAAAATCATGATTAACAAACGTCAACCAGATACATACATATATAAATAGGACATATAGGTTAAATCTCTAATCAATCTCAAACATAACTGATTTTAGTCATGGCTTACTCTAAGAACTTATTTTGTGGCTCCGTTGTCCACCTTATTATACTGCAATAAAAGCACTGCCTAGGAACCCTTCATTCTCACACCAATTTTAACTCAATCGAGATAATGGAAACATCCAATCAGGCACTGCTAATGCTTCCTTTTCCGTACGACAAAAACGCAACATATTTTTCTATGGCGATCTAAGTGATACGGCGGGGGTTAGTACTGGCAGCACTATGTCCGTTCAATAGTCGAAGACGTCTCGAACAATAAATAACGTTTTAAATCGCACGTCAAATCGCCGACACACTACTGTTTTCTACGCGAACGACTCGCTTTGTCTACTTATCGTGCTATTGTCTCTTGTTTACGAGAAGCGGAAAATAAGTTTTTCCAACTCGCATTTTCCGATTGACTGGTGAATGTGCGGAAAAACTTCCGGACGTGATGAATTGTAGAAAAAGCGGAAGATGTTTCTTGCTTTGCGACATATCAAAGTCAAATTCTTCTTCAAGCAGAGATTAGGTCTCAATACGTGTACGGAGATATTGAATTTTTTAAGATTTTGTTCAACATTTTACTTAAATTTTGACTTAATTTTGTTGTGTCAGTGGGGGCTAAGCAGGTGGGGGACGACGGTTCGACAAGCATGGACTATAAAGTCTGAAGTTAACCTTATATTACCATGGCAATCAAAATTTGTGGTGTTAATTTGGTCCCAAAATCAAGATCCTGATTTACACTTTTCTCCAATCAAGTTTTGCCTATGATGCCCTGGTCGGATTCAGCATCTACTCGCTTTAAACAGGGAGTACATAAATTTATCCAAATTCATCGGAGGTTGCTTGAACCAACTCTGTCTAAGTTTACTACTGCATGCGCTGGCTAGAGAAACCATGGAGGAGGTTGCATAGTCCAATTTTCCAGCATCTCGAGTATCTAGACCTCGATAGACCTCCTGTAAACACTTCGCAGCTTGAATGTCCTAACATTGAAGACTAGAAAGCTAATAATCTTGAAGCAAATAGGAAAATGCTTCGGAATTGGGCAGATAAATTCTTTAAACCTGTTATTGTCAAAGCCTGTAAGAATCCTTCACTAAGCAGCAAAGCGGTCTGGTGGATTACTGCTAGGTACACCTGCTTGAGAGTCTAGCGCTGCCGGGTTCGAATCCTGGTATCTTCCTTCTGAATTTGGTTTCCTGCAGTTTCCCAAATTCCGTGCCAAATGAGGAAAGGCAGCATTTTAGGTTGGTCTACAGCCGAAGGCATACTAATAAGTCATGACCAGCCGTTGCCTCGTGTAATTGACGCAAGCTATTAGGAGGTGTGTTTGGTTGTAGTTTACCAACGGAGAAAGACGTTGGTACAATAGTTTCCATATTTTCCTAACACTAGATTCTCTTGGTAACCCTATAGTCTTTAACTCGCACCATAAAGTGTTAGAGTTGCTGAAAATCAACGCACAGACTCCATTATTGATTAAAACGCTAGAGCTGCGCCACAGTTTTCACATAATATCCTTATTTATTCATCGTGTCATTTATATCAGCGAAGTCGTCAAATATTTAATACGCAAAAAGTGTACTGGCTGTAAGAAACACGAGCACAAAGGAAATATCTATTTAATTCATCAAATGGGCAAATAATTGAGATATGTACATGATGTCTTCCGTGAAACGATCTCTATACAGGCCTGCGCTCGGAATAATAAGAGCTGAACGAGCTCTTTCATTGCTAAGGGTGGATGACTACCGTTTCTCTATAGCACTGCCGTACAATTTATTCACTTGCACACAAAGGAAATGCACTGTCAGCATAGGAAATTCTCTCTTATATGGTAGCATGCTGCTTCGACATGTCTCCTTCTCGCCTTCCGTCTCGCTAATAACAGATGAAGCGTGTTTCTGAAGTTAAGTTGGAAAAATCAACTTATGATTGTGTAAGGTTTTAAATAATAATTTAATATTGCGAGTATCGAAAAATTATTATGTATACTTTTACTGTTTTCGTGTTTCTACATTTCATTTTGAATCTGTCATGTTTAGTGCCAGATCGACATACTGAAGAGCTTCTCGGGCAACCAGGACAACAATTGTAATAATTTCATACAAGTGTGGTTTTTGCTAACGTTTCTCTAACTCTTTTAAACTGTCAAAAAACTCGGCTTTTTGCACTTTTTTAGCCATTTACTTCTTCATTACTTTCCATATATTTTTCGTTTTGGGTTCATGGGTCTTGGTCTGGTCAATTTAATAGAACTGTGGAATAGAGAGCACAATTCAATACAGTACTATATACTGCCATGTCTCATTCATGTATCTATTAAGTCAAGTCTGACATCTGTGACGTTCTCCTTACATATTGCCAACGTGTTTGTACGACCCCCCCTTAATTCTGTAAGTCGTGTTCCAACTTTGCCCTCTCTATGAGCCTTAATGCCTTTGAGAGCGGCTCCTTAATGTATGTACCTATGCAGTAGGTATAGGGGCTTGCCCCCCCCCCCCCACCACCACATCTACCATCAATAGGTGACGGTGACCAATTGATTTGAATTAGCCATTGTGATTTAACTGCTATCTGTTGTGATTTAAACCGCTATCTGTTGTATTTGAACCGCTACCTGTTACAATTGAACTGCTACCTGTTATGATTGAACTGCTACCTGTTATGATTGAAACACTACCTGTTATAATTGAACTGGTAGGTAACTGTTATGATTGAATTGATAGCAAGACGACGCTGATCAAATACAATAGATATAACCGTTGAAAAGCGATTTATAACAGGTAGCAGTTCAATCGTAACAGGTAGCAGTTCAATCATAACAGGTAGCGGTTCAAATACAACAGATAGCGATTTAAATCACAACAGGTAGCAGTTAAATCACAACAGCTAATTCAAATCCCGCGCCATATTCGTGAGTCATTTGAATTGGTCACCGACACCTACTGAAGGTGGGAGTGGTGGGGGG
>SMLS01063183.1:0-20895 GCA_004785975.1 Popillia japonica
ACTATCTCTTAACAGATACCTACACGAAATGTTTAATTTTAATAATAATTAATAATAACACTCTATAATTCTCTCTTCGATCGTTACGATAATCAAATGTATTACAAATCAACAGTGTTACGTAGTATGTATTTGAAATTATAATAATGAGACTACAGACAATACTTTTTCTACTTTTATTAACCAGGAACATATCTAGTTTTCAAGTTTACCTTCAAATACGTGCAGTTGCACGATATATTTTACAATACTTTGTGTTTTATCGATAACGATGTTTTGACTCATTATAAATGACGATAATTACATATATTGCATTTAAAATAATAAAAACCAATATAGCAAAAGTATAAATTGTGATATTAGATGAATGTTAGACGTCAAAAATCATGAACTACGCATCACTATGTATGAAAAAGTATAGGTCACCCACAATACAGCGCCGCGAACTGGGTAACTGTACACAATATCCTCGATTCGCATTTAATTTGAAACAGACTGTACATTTTAATCGAGTCACGAAATCATAATACAAGGATTAAAAACGTGATTAATACAATAGAAAAAGAACATAGATTTAATAAGCAAATTATTTTAGCACAATTCTTATACACTGTCAAAAAATTATAGTATATTATACGGAAGAAGCCAAGTACATATTGCGACTAAACATATAAAAATAATTGACAAATCAGGTTTACTAACAACGACTTTATTTCGAAACCTGTTTTGTGAAGGAACCCTATTAATAACGTTTCTTAGCTTTCCTTCTGTCCTACGGCCGGATCTGGTGCTATTGTAGTTTAACTTTTTCCTACCACTTGTAATTACATAGCTTCTAATTGTCTCTTTATGTTCGTAGTTAAAGTTGAGAATTCTCAAACAGGCAACTTTGTTACATATTCAATGTTGCTTTGTCGAAAAAATTAAATGATATACAGGTTTGCTTAAGAATAAGATTTGAAATAGAACGTGCGTGATTCTATAACATCTGTTATTTTATAAAATGCTAGTAACGCACTAACAAAGTTGATATTTATTTCTCGGTTCTCGTAAACTAATATATATGTGTACATTCGCTGTATACTTTAATAATAAGAACACAAACATAATATGTATATACATTTTATACAATACATTGTAACTTCAACGAAAAATATCTCTCAAGAGTAAACGGGTATATCCCCACCATTTATTAACTAAGCAAAGAAAATAAATAATTTTAAATAAATAGAGATAAATCACATAATATACTCAACTACTGACACGGATATGCACTATATATTTGTAATAAGTACGTGTAATAAACAATGTTTATATACATGATTTTCTACAAATATAAAGTTACAATCAACATAGGACATGTACATACACACATAAAGAAAATAAATAACAGAATTTCGTTTGTACTTACCGGTTTGTTGATTCATTGATTGGGAAGGCTGTGCTTGGGTGGATGTACCGCAAGCGGCTCCAGAACCGGCTGCCTTCTGTTTCAGCATTGTCCAGTCGAAAGTATAATCGTACTGATGGTTTAATGTACGGAATAAGATTCTGAATAATTGTCTTAGGTACATGTAGTCGGGGGCCTCTTCAAATCTTAGTCCTCTACAGTAATTTAGGTACATTGAAAATTCCGCTGGGAAACCCTAAAAAATAGAATCAGCTGTAATACATACAACTATACGGTAAAGATAAAACAGTAAATATCATTGCAATTATTTTGATTCATATAATTTTTTCAAATTTTAATCGTAATTGATTTAAAAGTTTATCTAAACTAGTATTGTTTTTGTACGAATATATAAGTTTAATGGTGCAATATATAAATGTTTTGCTTAAATGTAAACACTTTTAAATATTCATAACTGAAATTGATGACTTAGTCAAATTACACTGTTATGTACGAACTTATTTGATTAGCAAAGAACAATACAATAAATAATTGTAGACACAAAGAAAATGTTATAAGTGTCAAACACATAACAGCATAACTATATTACTACATAGTATGTTTACAACAAAATCGTACCTTGGCTAGAACTGTATGCGCACATGCCAATAAGGTGTTACACGTTCACTTGGAAAACAATAATCTTAATTATATCAAACTGTAGTGCCATACTATTTCTCAGAATTGTTTGGTAATAGTGCAGTAAGGAGTATATATGTATAGGTATGTAGATGTATTGTATAATGTAGAACAATGTAGATAAGCAGTAGAGACTATTAGAAACATGATACTTTTGCTGTTCAAAAGATAGAAGAGTGTAATTGCAAATAGTGGTCGACAATTTTTTTATTATGAAACCCAGTAAGGAAATAGTGTGTACAGACATTTAACTGTCAGGCCCACGTCATTATATGATGGTTTCTTGAAGTACACACTAGGATGACGCAATGAAATTAGCGATAAATGTACAAGTTTGGGCGTCTGTCTGTGGCACCTGTGAAAAGTTTTATAATTTGTTACTGTGCCGGAAATGATAATTGCCGCGGATCAAGAAAAGCATTTCACCTTAATTGTATTGCGCCGATAATCAAAAACGGCGATAACAACGTCATAATTTGAAGTTACATGTTCGCTAGTGGTGCAGACGATCTGTGTCTGTGTAAGGCAAGAATAAACAGGGAGCAGTACATCTCAAGTTGGATAAGCTTTCATTAGTAAAAATTTTCACCAGATCTAAAGTAAAATATTTATTTAACTGGATTGTACAAATAAAAATGAACCGAAACAAGAAAGTGGTACACGAACAGGAATCAGTTTGTAGTAACGTAAATGCTTAGAGTAGATGATGTTAGACGAAAAGGTTATATGCAGTTACACTTTATAATGGATCCGTTAGTGATAAGGGAATACATACCTACATGAAATATTTCACGTGGTTAGTCTGACATTACGTTTGGTAAACGATTACATCATTCTTATGTGAAATTAAAAACAAGAAAGTATACTCAACAGGTATACCGTTGTGTGAATTAAAATAGCAGTTAATAGGTCAGTTTCATTTTCGAAATACATATGTCAAAAGATATAGTGAATCCGCATTTTGTTGTAACGTTAATAAAAACTGCATTTATGTTTATTTGCTAGATAATGTACTATGGATATGAACTCTTAATGGAAACAATTCAGTAGATTGCCATGTAGTACAGAGAACACTTCGAAGAAACAAAGGATGAGTATATTTAAAAATCTAGACTTTTAATTAGCAAAAAGATGTAGAATCGAGAGTGGAGTGACATGTGTTTTGAAATTCTATGTATAACGGCACAAGCCCAAACAGTTGCAACAAATAAATGAAATTAGGAGGTCTTTGTTTTTTTATAAGTACGCGGAACTTGGTATGTGAAATTACATTTTTTTTTACTAATTTAACTATTTCGCTATCTTTTTGAATACAAAAATTATCCATTTCGTCGTTATGAAATCCGGATACCCTGTATATGATTTTTACTCCATTTTCGCGTTAAAAGCAAGAATTTATCTAAATATTCGTATTACAGCTATTTTTATTTAGAAAGCTATTATATACTCCTGGCAAAAGAAAATATGGACACTAAATATTTCTACTCTGACTTAGTCGGCTGTAGAATTTCCCTTTGCATTTCAGTCCAGTCGTGCAGATATAGGAAGATATCATTATCAAGTAAAAATAATTGGAGTAAAGTTAATATTTTTTGTAAAGAATAAAAAAAAGAGTTGAAAAGAATAACATTTTAGTAAACTATTAAATTAATTAATGTTTGCACCCAATAGCGCGTATTACCTCTACGGGACATTAGGACAGCTTCGAGACATCATAGGCTGCTTATAAGCACCCTTATATTTTCTTGCGGTATTAGTTTTCGTTCTTTGTAAAGCGCATTGAGCAGTTCATTAAATGGTTTTGGTGGATCAATGTTGCACAACTCTAACTCTACAATTTCATCTTATATGTGTTTCAATGTAAGGTTTCATTACGACTAGTTGTTCGCTGTGGAAAACTACATATACAAAGTCCTCGCCGATAACCAATGCCAAATTTCTCTCAAGATTCTTCCAAACATAAACTGCTGCATAACAACTGTCTCTCAAAGAACCATTATCCATAAAGATCAGGTTCGGAAAAAAACCTGAATCAACAGTGTTAAATTGTAGGGCGCCAGGTAATGCATACGACGGTTTTCTCCAGACGAGTTAAACCGTCGAAAAGACTATGACTCATCTGCAAACTGTACATTACCCTATTGCTACTGTGTGTAGCCAATGTGTTTTTATGTAAATTATGGGCTGTCATGATGCACAACAAATGGAAGTTTCGAGTCTCCTTAATTTACTGTGTTATCCGGTAATTACAACTTGCGCAATATGGTTCACAACAAATCTTAGTAGCAGCATCGGATACTACGGCGATCTTCCTCTAACATTCAATTCTTATGGTGAGTATAAAAGATAAAACACATTATTCATAACACAAGACAAATAAGAAATAAAAACAAATACTACAATTACTTTCTATACAAAAAAAATATTTTTTGTTCAATTAAAATTGTTTCTAGTTAACCATTTCCACACTGATAGAATTTTCGTTCAGAAATGACAGTCGAAAGCACTATGCCTCACAAAATTTTGATAAATAATATTTAGTGTCCAGAATTTTTTTTCTTACCAGGAGTGCGTTTGAAACTAATCCTACAGAATCGGAAACCATAACTTACTTTGCATAATACTTCTACAGGTGTTGACATTTTCTTTTCGCTAATTTTTTCATATTTTTGTTTCTTCGTTGCAGCTTTCAGTCCCTGCCATGGTAGACATCCTCTATTAAAGTACATCAGAACATAACCCAAGCTCTCCATATCGTCTCGTCTAGATTGTTCAATACCTAAATGGGCGTTGATGGACGCATATCTAGCGGTACCCGTTAGATTTTTATCTTCGCGATATCCAATATGACATCTAGTACGCATATCTCTAAATTTCTTCGCTAATCCGAAATCGATGAGGAACAGTTTATTGCAGTGCCGGCCGATACCCATTAGGAAATTGTCGGGCTTTATATCTCTGTGTATGAATGATTTACAATGGACGAATTCTATGCGACCAATCATTTGATCGGCAAGCATGAGTACTGTTTTAATTGTGAAACGGCGTGAACAAAAGTTAAACAGGTCTTCCAACGACGGTCCGAGAAGGTCCATGACCAACACGTTATGTTCCTTCTCCTGACCATAGTACCTGTAAACAAAATAAAGAATTACTATTTCGTTATGTAGATTATTTCTATAATTTATTTTGAAGTGGTATGACTAGAAATCAGACACAATTAATTCTAAAAGTAATTCAAATGATTCATAGTGCAATCTTACATACAACAATTCATGGAAGAATAACGTGATTCTGGATGTAGAGATTAAGTCTGGACAGTGCAGTAATGAGATTCCTGATTCAAAGTCGAACACATCTATTAAAATTAATTGCATAATTTTACAACTTTAACTTGCGATTTCTGTTGGTACAACTTATAGTGTTGATGAAATTATTGCATATGATATCATATTAGCTGAATGTTGTCCAACATTTATAATTATGATCAGATCCTATTAAGCGTGCTACATCTGGTTAACGGTTCTACAAACATTTTATCTACCAGTTTCAAAGTATGTACAAAAAGTTAAGTAGCAGTTGGTCATGTTTGACCTTCTATGTAGCAAGGTGAGTATTCAGCTTCAAGTACATAACAATTTAGTTATAGGCAAAATATTAACAATTACTTGGTATTAATTAAACTAACGCAAATAACCGTTCACAATTGTTTTTCATGAATTTCACCGACGACTGCAATCTACTGTCGAACTAACAAAACCATGTATAATTCAGATCTCTCCTCGGCGATCTTTTCTGGGAGAAGCGCTTTGGTGAATGATCAATTTATCTCTTGCATTTATATTTTTGCTTTTTGTATACTTTATCCCAACAGGAAGATACCTTAAAAACTTAGTGAGTGATCATTTCTGCCGATCCATCTTCAGGAAAATAATGGTTTAGATGACAAAATCGTTTGGGAGAACATACTCATTGCTTTATCAAAAAAAACTCTCTTCCACCAGTAATACTGGAAGCTTGTTTTTAAGCAAATTTAGCTAGCTGTGCGCTGTAAAGGCCACTTTATCCCAGGCTAGATTCATACTTTTTTATACTAGCTTCTATTCTGCGATTTCCTAAATACTTTTTGTGGGCGTAGGCGGGAGTACTGCAAATCAATACGTGATGGCGCTATTAAACAGCCTTTAACTTCTACCAACTTGACCAACATAGCCTAACTTCGTTTCCAATAATATACTCTACTTGTATTTATTTTCCGATGTTGGTCAAATTGTCAAAAGTACTTCTGCGCATGTTCTAGCATTAATTTATAAGCAAAAATAGGACAGGATCTAGTTTTTAAAATAGTATAGCATCTAGTATAGTTTCACAACTTGGAAAGATGTTTGTCATTTACATGATATTTTTTCTTGACTATTTTTTGTAGTTTCTAGATAATAGTATAGAAAAAGTATGAATGGCCATGTAAAGTGGCCTTAAAATGATTTGATAACACAACAGCGCCAGTTAATTAATTTGTTTATTAACTATACGACACCACAGCGTTCTCGAAACTGAAATTCCTCAATAGCATGCGAGTTTTCGTCAGTTGCGACTGCTATTGATTCGAGGTATGTACCTATACGTATATTCAATAAAAATTGGATACATATCATTAAATACATAGTACCAACTGTATAGACAACACTTCATAATCATAGCAACTTTATGTTTTGTAGACAATTCTGTAACTTTCTTTTGCGGTATGATTTCAATCTTTGACAGCAATTTTTTAAAGCAACGGTTGCTACACAAAAAACAATCGAATATTAAAAAAATTGGAATGTTTTTCTAAATCTACTATAGTTCTGCAGTTTTTTTTTGAAAATCTTTTGGTGTGTTGAGTTTTTAGCAATTTAGTTACCTGTAACAGCACACAGCAGTAGACATTTTTTTACAAACACTGCTAGTTTCAGAGGCAAAGTTTCTCAGACAAAAGCAGTTCATTAGTGGCAAAATTTTGAATTATGTATCAGTTCTCGATATTCTATTAATCAAGCACGACACCCAGTATTGTATTGAAAACAGTTCACTAGGGAAAGTACATACTGTCACTGAATGTGACGGTGGACACATGCATAAATATTAGTGTATAACTTGAGATTACAAAAGATTAATAACAGGTTTTTTATTACACTACGCCATTTGACCTAATATGGAAGAACATCATAATGTATGCAAACGAACATTTTTGTACAATGTATTACATTAAGTAGTCACATTTTAACAAAGACTTCGAAAAATATTTCAAGGAACAAAAAACATTACATACGTTTTAATTTTACTCACAGGTAGATACGATATATTTGACTGTTGCTGTAGAAAAAAATAGACGCAAATGTTTATTAAAACTGGCGTAAAAATACATTTAAGTTTTATTGTTGTCTACGATTAAACGCGATCCTAACGTAATTAATCTTATAATCAGGACGAACATTTATTGATCTAGAGAGAGCCACAACTTCAAAATAATGTTCTGTTTACAATAATATATACATACGTATAAACAAAGCATAATACGTATCTCAACAACAAGCGGGTTACTTTCCAGAGTAAGAAAACTTTCATTTACCATCCTTTAACATCAAAATACAAAATAAACACCACGTGGAGCATATGCAAATTTGCAAAGTATGTATGTATCTTTTTAATTAGATACAGAACTACAATAACTATAAATGTCTCTACTGCGTTGAATTATTAAGGAAATGATAGATTAGTATTTTTCTTGAAATTGAATGCATGTATTGCGATCTAAACGTAAGTATGTACTACAATCTGTCGTAAGTGCATTGACCATTATATCATCTCACTCATTGAGAGACGATTAGGTAGTTGTTATATACATGGGTCACTCTACGCAACAGTTATGTTATGGCAAGACATAGTTCGTGATGCGGTTGGTTATATAAAAGTAGGTTTCGCAAATAGACGATGATGCATATTGCATATCATATCTGTATTTTTTGTAACATGTGGATAGGCGAAAGTGTCCCGAGCTAGCAAGAAAATTGCCTACAACAATAAATGTAAACTGTGCAAAAAAATAATGTAGTACATATTCATGCAGGTGTGTCATGACAAAATTTGCTAACAACGACAGAAATAATTATCGAAATGAAATTTCCTAATGTTAATTTATATTCATCGGTTGATGTTATTGTTGGGTTATAGGTCTGTTCGATAAGCTGGGAAAAACTACAATTTTCATTAAATTGATTATATTCTACCTAGCACGTCATAACTGAAATAAAGGAAGTCGGTATCTCTAGGGATATACAACGTACCTATGGCATGTTTATACACTCAAAATAGAATTGGTTTCTAGAATTTGTAAAAAATTCATATTTTTTACATTAGGCTAAAACTTACGAGAAATACACAACCTACAGTTTATGAAGAAACAAATTAAAAATATTCGGTTCCAATCAAATTATGTATGACGTTTGACTGAAATTTGTGCGTCAATGCAGTAGAAAACCCATAAAACCCAATATATTTTTAATGTAGGCAATATAAATCCAATTGTATGGACCAAAAAAAATTATATATACAAGCTGTCCCAGCTTTTAGTTTACAGGCATTATCTACGTTCATTGTATAGTTATCAAAAAATGTTCAAATAGAAGTTACTTGATGTTGTATTATGTCAAAAAGACATATGATGTTTTTATTTGCTCGTGACCTCGGAAGGAGATTTCGATGTCAACTTTGATTTTTCGATAGAAACAGGAATTTTTAATATTGCATGTTATTTGTCAAAAGTTAGCAAATAACTTTTGTTTGATACATTTTTTAATTTGCTGTTCGAGCACTGAACTTAACCCACGATATTTATATTAGATTTTTTGACCGAGAAAATATTTAGAAAACTTTATTTAAAAAAAAATGATTCGATGCAACAGGCAGTAGATTTAGTTTGGCACCACTGCATTTTGACAACTCGACTGTCTAAAGTGAATCTTTTTATCATGATTTTTCGACAATAAGAATTAAAATAGCGATAAAAATACAGGTGAATTTGTTTTCCTTAACTAAATTAAAGAATATTCTGTATTTTTTAAATAATAATAATAATCAATAATTATAACTGTGTAATCTTATAAATGTTCAATTTGGGCTCCACCAGCTTAGACACAAACTTCTAAACGACGTCTTAGTTCTCTATTGCAAGAAGAAAGTATCCCCTGGGATATTCCTCGGCATCCCATGCGAATTCGATTTTTCAGATCATCGAGGTTTACCGACCGCACTTGATACACTAATCCCTTTAAATAACCCCGCATGAAAAAATCAAGAGGCGAAAAATCTGGGGAACGAACAGGCAAAGGAAACCTCTGTTTCCAATCCACCAATTGGGGTAACGCACATTTAAAAAAGCTCTGACAATTTGCGCATTATGGGACGGAGCACCATCTTGCTGCCAAATTATGTTTTGCTTTTCATTTAGAGGAATATCTTCCATTAAATCTGGTAACACATACTGCAAAAAATATAAATGAATAATTAATTTTCCATCAGATATTGCAAAGTGATCTATTGATTAACACCTGTTCCCTTAAATAGTTGTTAGCTCTAGATAAAATGGGCCGCAACAAGCATTGTTTGGAGAGAAAAGTTATTGAATATATGCGTGGCCAGGGGAAAACTATCAGAGAAAAAGCGAAGCTACTCTCTGCTTCATTCTTACACTGTGAACTACACTTATAGCGTTCGTCTTGTGCCTATTATTTTATTCGCCGATAGTTTTTCAATCTTTTCAATATTGGTTCAGTTTTTAGTTCAGGTTGTGATATTCGAATTTATTGGAGTTTTTATTATAGATTACACTATGTTTAATAATAGAATAAAATAATATTGCTATGAAAGTACAATTACCTAAATTAATAGTTGCATCTGTAACATATCTAATCACATTCTTGCTTTGTCCCTATTTTTATGTCCACCACTGTATATAAATATATATCTATAATAAAAGCCGAGCAAATATAATGCTAAACCAAACGAGATCATGTAAAACACATACATACATTCACATGTATGTATTTACATACATTTCGCTATTTGTAAGTTTCTTAAAAGCCTTTATTGATAAATAGATATGTATAGGTTTTCTGACAAAACATAATCTCTACTAATCACTACTGATTCATTCATATAACCGCAAAAGATTTACTTGGTATTCCTTTAATCGTTTTTGTAAACATTGGAATAGTTTATTTATGAAAATTATCTGCATAGTCGAATTTAATATACAAGGTTATACGGTATATATGATAAATTATTAGATATTAGTTTTTAATATATTAAGATAATAAAAAGTAAATGAAATCTAATTGCTTAAGGAATGGGATTTTACTGTATCTATAGGAAATAGAATTATACCTCAATTTGGTCCAACAGGAAGATAAGGATGATGTTCAAGTTCCAGAGGTTGTTCGTGAAAATCAGGACATCGCAAGAGATAATCCACTAGCAATCAGCATCGAAATGCGAACTCCAAACAATTGCCAAGAGCAGCATACCACGTTTTGGTAAAGTTTACGCAACATTCTAAAAATGTATCTACATGAACTGAATTTCTTTACGAATAATGGCTCAGATAGAAAATGGTTATCTCGTATTTTAGAGGCACATTTTACTCTGAATGGTGGAGTCAATGCTCAAAACTGTAGAGTTTGGTCTGCAGAAAATCCACATGAAATCGATCAAGAAGATCTTCATGACGAGAAAGTCATTGATTCGTATTTCTACGAGTAAATGCAGAATGTTGAAGCCGTATCCGTAACTGTAAACAGTGAACGATACTCGCAAAACGAGCACCACCATCATTTTTGTGCAGGATGGAGAATTCCTACATATTTTCCGACAAGCCAAAAAAACGGTTAACCAACGTTTTTTAAGATCGTATGTTAAGCAGGCATTTCGCAAATTCACAGGCATAAAGTTATTTAAAAAGTTTAACGACCAAAAACTCCACACGAATTAAAAGACAATACTACGGAGAATTCAAGCAGTTTGTTAGGAAACGCCGTGTACAATTTGGGTTAATAATCTTACAACAAAATACCGTAACTGGTTTTGAGCATACAATTCCCAATTCCTGTAATTAGAGATTTCGTTTAGGTTTTATTAACTTAATTTGTTAAAAATTTATAATAATAACATCCATTTTTTTCACGTAATACTTAACTGTTGTTACTTTGCTCACGACTGAACGATTTATGTTCGGTTACTTTTACTTGCGAGACTATAGTACACAACGTTGCCCAAATAAATAAAGTAAAAACTTCACTGATTCAGTCTACTGCCACATACGAGTAAAACAGATACAAAAGACGGTATAGAGGACTCGTAACGGTAGAATTCGTAACGATGTTTGAATTTCTATTATTGGAAATGTGTTTTCCTCTTACAATGAATAATAATTCATAGTAGTCGCGTTTGTTTATTATAGAAAACGCGCGGCTTCGTTTTAACAGGAAAGGAAATGGCGTACTACAACTGTCTGGTTGCTACGTGAATTTCACGTACAGTATCGGTCAATTTGTATGAAATATTTGTGCAAATCCTACTGTCATGATATTTCTAGACAGGCGAACAAAATAAATACGGTGTTTATATTAAAGAGGATAGATTAGATCGATTTGAGTATTAATTTTAAAATTTATTTTCAAGGCGAATATATACGTATTTTTTAGGATATAAAACGTGTACGTGACTGTCGTCGAAATTGTTTATGGGATTTAGAGCAAAAGTATAAACATTTCGACAGTTCGCAATAAAAGTCAAGTTTGGCCAGGAAAAAAAATATCTTTACTTAATCCAGTGTTCATATTAGAATGACAGTTGGTATATATCTTGTCATCTAACTAATATTTCCTAGCAAAAATTAATGAAATTTGTTTATCTTAATTTCACTGATATTTATACATGCATTAAATAATTAAAATACATTTGAAAATATTTTATTCCCAATTCATGGTACACTATTTGTATACCGTAGAGCAGGCCTGCCGTAGAGAGTGTAAAATAGCCATTAATAACATTCTAATATAATTAATAATCTTCTGTGTAACTTCGTTGATTCTCCACCTCTGCTTGGATATGTGAACTTTAATGTGCCGTCTATAAACACTCGGTCAGTTAATCTTTTAGTTAATTGTCGTGCGAAAACTAATGTTCTTGTGAAGTCACCTATGTACCACATGACTACTAATTTTGATTTGATTGATTTTATGGATTGTTATGTTAGCTTAAAATATTTTTTTTTTTGCGTTTACTTTTACTTAAGATATGCACCAGAATTGTTATTTTGTATATTTTCTAGTATCTGATTATTATTTTTTATGTGTATTACTTCACGTATTTGCTTTATTTTAATTTTGTCCTGTAATTGGTCTGTAACTGTTGGACAATTAAAGGTTATTATTATTATTATTATTAAAATAATGACAAATTTCAAGTCCTACTGCTTATATCATTTATTCGCAGCGGACATTAAAAAAAAAGTTCATCCTAAATTTTGATTTTTATTGAAATATCGTGAGAGGTTAGAGAAATTTTTCTGTTATGACTGATGTTAATTCATTTAAATTTAAATAGAATTTTATTTAGAACTAATTATTATGATAATAAAAGAAAACCAACCAAACAAAAATTTACATTTGCATTTTTAAATTTTAAGATTAATTCAAATAGTTTTTAATTTGCTCTGCAATTGACATTTTTATCGCAGGAATTAACTTTACAATTTATAATTAGTTTATTGTTAAAAATTATTTAATGCATAACGCAACTAAGTCGGTACGAATGCAATTATTGATATTTCTCCTTATTATATTTACAGATAAGATGGTCAAGATGATTAAGTCGTTTTAATATTTTTCCTGTGCAGCTAATGAATAATTCTTTGACAATTTTAAGTACCTATCTATAGTGTAAGATGCAAATTTCTAAGAACAATGCTTCAACAAGTACGTAAATAGATAAACAGTTCCTAGCATAATCAACTGCAAACTGAAATGATTAGCATTTAAAACATACATTCTTGAAATAATTACGATGTTTTTTATCTATTTCATGCATTTTAAAATTTGTGGCGTTTTATTACATTCGTAACTGCGTATTGCAGATATTCTTTGATCACCGTATTAGAAATTAAACGGATACATCAACTGTGCCACAAACTGATGTGGTGGATGTAGTGTTATGAAACTAGATATGCGTATAACCTAATTATTATTTCCAAATTTGCTGCTAAAAAATATTAGGTGTTATTAATTTGTCTGCATAACACATGACCTTGAATTTGTTGGTTCGTTTATACATGTCTTTATTCGTACATGTGTTTCTTTAAAAGGCAACTCAGCGAAGTCGATTTAAAGGTATTGTCCCAAGTTAGTAGCAGACATTAGTACACATTTATAAAAAGAAGTCTTACCTTTTGCTTTCAAACACTAAAGCAATTCCTTCAAGAAATATACATAAAAAAAGCAAAGGAAAAGGTTTTATTTCGAGAGATTGCTGTAAAGTAAAAGGTTTTACATTTTCATATTTAAAAAAAGGAGCATTTGCTCAAAAACTGAAGGATTTACTTCAAGAAAAAGGAATCTAGGTTTACAACTTTTTCTGCTTCCTTCAGTGTTTGCTACACACATCGTACTGCTTGTATTCACATAGAAGGGTTTTGATGTGTTAAAATCTGGAAGGGCTTGTATAAGTGATTTTAGGTTGTGTGGTGTTCTAGTGCTGCGTTTGTTATGGTTAATATGGTGCATTTACGTACAAGAAAATACCACAAACCCAGATGTACACCACGTGAATCAGATTTCAAAATGTTATTTAGATTTGAGTAGGAAAATGTGGTGTTGTTGGCGGATCACTTTCTTGGAGCGGATCCCGAAACTCATGGAGTAACCTTGTCACCTGTACAGAAAATGAAAGTATTTCTGTGTTATTGTGCGAACCCTGGATTCCAGAGCGGAATTACTGAAGAATTGAGATGTACGTAGCCCACATTCTACAGAATATTTCAAGAAGTGCTTGAGCGGGTTGTGCAACAGGCCGGCGTATGGATTCGGTTCCCAAACAGAAAATCAAATCATGTAGGGCAAAGAGAAGTGGTTCACCAGGTTGCGTTTCCCAACAATTATTGGCGTTATTGACTGCACACACATTCGTATACAAAAACCAGTCCACGACGACGAATATGTAAATTGAAAAGGTTTTAGTAACATTAATGGGTAGGTCACAGGCGACAACAATTGTGTTATAACTAGTATAAATGCTACATAGTTGCTTAAAATAAAAATTAATTTACAGGTTCGAATTTAAAAAAGGATTTATTTTGTATTCTCTGAAATAAATTTACATTATGTATTACAGGTTATAGTAAGTTCCAATATATGTCGCTTGGCGGATAAATATTGTTATTGGAGACGAGCAACTTTCAGTTGCTCAAGTAAAACTAATCGTTGAAGCCTCGTCTTATCAGACTCTTCTGGTTTTCCACAAACAAATGTAGGCTTCATATTTATTCTTTTTGGTGCAACCTCTTCAAGTGATGTGTGCGATCGTATTTTGTTAGTTATCACTTCAGACATAGTCATCTGATTAGCATCACTTTCCGCCACAATGTCATCTCTTGAAATAGGTAAGGATGGGTGAACCGACACACCAATCGCAAGAGCTCCTAATAAAGGTATACCTAGTAAGTACATTCGTACTAATAGTGGACATAAATGTATTTCTTACCTGGCTCGACTTAGTACAGCATTTACGTCTGCATCTATAGCTTTCAATATTACTTTCTCCCAGGATAAAAGGCCAATGAGCTTGTTTCCTGTTCTATTTTTATCTGTTTTATTTTTCAGTCGCGTTTTCATATTATCCACTTTTTTCATGAAAGCTTTAATTTCCATCTCCATACCAGTCACATATTCCTAACGATTTCAGTTAATGCGGCAGTTTTCTTCTGTTTCACCGCTGCAATTTGAGATTTTTCGAAAATCGCCGGAAATCCTTGGGACTCTTTCAGCGATAAACATCATCTCAGTAGTCACATCCCCATTACTTTCCTGTTCACTATCTATGTCAGACATTTTATATTTTTTGACATTCAACACCGCACAAAAGAAATCAGACGGATCAACTTCACTTCAGTCCACTTGCGAAAAGTTTTTAAGTATGGAACAATAAAATAAACCGCACTCGCAGAACGCACGTGCGTTCGTCGAATCGCTAATCTCTGTATCTTTTGCTTTATTTGTCCGAAGCATTTCCTTGCAAGCAAAAGGTAGAGATTATGAATACAAATTATAGCAAAACCTTCTACTTCTACCTTTTACTTGAAAGTAATTGCTATATTTTTATAAATATGTACTATTGATAGAATAAATAAAAAAAGTATTTATTATTTATTCCAAGCTGTATAGAATACAATAAAGCGAGATATGTATATCAACAATATTAGTAGCATAATACTGAGACTATTCGGTAAGTCATGATAAGCATAGATATGCATTTCCTTAAAGATAACAGTGAGATTACTAGTAATACAGTTCCCATGTAAGCGTTACAAAAAATATGGAAATCTGTTATTAGCCAAGAAAGAGTATAATCTTTGAACAAACCCAAGTTTTGAGTGTAGGCTTTCACGACCGTAAGTAGTAGATATGGTTTTTCGGGTCTTGTTGCGTAACTATTCTTTGTCTTGACGTTTCGCTGATTGTGCTATCAGCTTCTTCAGATCAGAAGTTTTCTAAAGACTGTCTTTAGTCTTTAGAAAACTTCTGAAGAAATGCTAAAATGACCTTACAAAGAAAACATGGGTTTAGTAGATATGCTTTTTCGGGTCTTGTCGCGTAACTATTCTTTGTCAGAAGTTCGTTTCAAAACGAAGAATGTAAAAATCCAAATGGTTCCCAAATATGTAGTTATATCAAAATAACTCAATTTAACCTGCTCAAGCGTTTCTCGCCAACAACATTCAGGTAAGTGTACGCTTACTGCTGCATAAAAGTTTTACATCAGTTTTTAAATTTAGAATTTAATCTTATATACATATGTATATCTCTATATGTATAGCTTTTCAGTAACATTTTCATGTAGTGCTAACCAGGAAACAAACAACTTGATATTACGTTAGTTTTTCAAAATATTATCGTGTGAATGATCTTATCTATGTAACTTTTCCAATCTCAACATGTATTTTTAATCAAAGTGTATACTTGTTGGGGGTCTATTATATGCATAAAGCAACGTACAATAAAACTATTAAAAACGATTTAACTAGTTATAATAAAAACCTTGGAATCTATTACTGGCTGTGTGTGTGTTTAAAAATAAAACAGATTAAAATGCAGCCACGCATAAATATCTTTTAAAAACCGTTCTTTGATTACCTTGAATATGTTTCTTAATAACACGTATGCAGGTTATTTATTCTGATGTATGTATAACACGCTCATCATTACTAAACTATTAATAAACGAAAGTAAAAACATAGTGAAATTCTGAAAACAAATACTGCTAACGTTATAAAGATAAGGTGAGCTTTAGTTAATTTGAGTCATAAGCATGATTAATTATATATGTATATGTTTCAGATACATAATTTCATTTATTTGTGGAGTAAAATTACAAGTAAACTATATGATTAATTTGTAAATATATGTTACTAAAGTATTATAAATAAATTGTATTTCATAATGTAGTTGCATGTCATTAGCAGAAAGCATATGCTATCGGTAATTACATCATTATGTGAGGATGCCATGTCTTTTATTAACAAATTCATAAATTATATAAATAAAGCATACCTCTTGCTTGGCCAACCATTCACCGCAAAAAGCTTTAGTCTAATACGCGTTCAGAAGAGACGATTATAAACTTGTCTTTGAAGATTATTTATGTATATGTCTGAATAAAGACAGCATATGTATTTATTTATTGTGCATTTGTGCAATTTTCAACAAAACGAAAATATTTCCTTTTAGAATGAAGTTTTTACAAATGAATAACTGCTTGTTGTATTAAAATATTTCGTTTACATTTCTCACGATTGGTAGCACGCTAGAGGCATTCAAATAAGGACAGTTATAATATTTTACTTAGTATACTTCTAGTTCTTCCTCTATTTTTTCAACTAATAGTATTATTATACAGTGTGGTCATAAAGTTTGGAACCAAGCTTATAACCGCATTATTTTACATTTTTAGGAAAAACGCTCGGACAGGTAAATTTTGTTTTTTAAGACGCCATCTTTTGACATACAATTTTTTTCTATGACGTCATTGGTTTTTGGAATGATGACGTCATCAACCTTTTTTTAAATGGCATCCATATTATTTTTTTATCGTTTTTGGTAGATAAAACAATTGGTATGTTGCATCACAATTTTTTTAAAATAATGTAAATTTAGAAAAAAATAAGAAAATTTTATTTTTCTACAAAATTAAAATTAAATGAAAAAAATACATCTGAACTTAAATTTATTGTAACAGTTAACGTAAATTTTCAAAATGGACCCCACCAACCAACTGACACTGTCCCAGTCGAGTGTAAACACTTCGTATAGTCGCCTCAACTATGTCTGGGGATATTTGTGTAATTTCTAAGCGAATTCGTTGTTTTAAATCTTCTAAATTGTTCGGTTTGTTAAAATACACTTTCGATTTCAAATAACCCCGCAAAAAAGTCTAAAGTTTTTTTCACACTTCTGTCTTGTGTAAGGACTTAAATATTCTTCTTGAACAAAGCGGATCGTAAAAAGCACATGTACTCATGTTACTATGCAAAAAATTTACAAAGACAAAAACACGCACTTTTTTGCAAGATATTTCTTTATGACATTCTTTCTTCTCTTTGTACAAATTATGTACAACAATAATATTTTGAACTTCTTTCTATGGCAACAACATTGTTGAATTATTTACTTCTATTTTTGACGTTAAATTTGTTAGTCATTGCGTAAAAATTGTTCATTTTCGCTAAATAAAAAAATTGCACATTTATCTGAGCGAGAAAGAATCGAAATTTTAATTATGGTTGGGTATGAGGACAGACAAAGAACACATGCAGAAGCATGCGAACTGTTTAACCATGAACATCCTGATAGACCTCCAATTGCCAGGTCTACGGTGACAAAACTAGTTGGAAAGTTTACCGAAACTGGATCCGTAAAAGATCGACCACGGCAACGTAGACCTCAAGTAGGAGAACATGTGAAATTAAATGTGCTTCTAGAAGCAGAAGAAAGGCATCATGTTTGCACCAGACAACTTGCGTTAGCCAATCAGGTGGCTCACTCATTTGTCGTCAACTTATTTAAAAAAGAACACTATCATCCTTACAAAGTTTAACTTGTACAGGAATTACATGAGGATGACGAAGATCGTCGACTGCAGTTCTGTAAAGACGTAATGTTACGTTGTGACCAATATGCAAATTTCTTGGAAAACATCGTCTTCTCTGATGAAGCTACGTTCTGCCTAAATGGATCTGTTCACCGCCATAATTGCAGACATTGGTCGCAGACCAATCCGCATTTGACTCAAGCGTGTCATACTCAGCCCAGAGGAAAAGTTAACGTATGAGTTGGAATGATTGGACGACGCACTTTAGGAACATATTTTTTTGAAGGAAATTTGACTGCTGTGCAATATTTAGAATTTTTAAGATTTGAACTGGTTCCAGCGCTCGCTGTTATTTTCCCAAATCACGAGGATGGTGATGTACCCCATCCAAATATTTGGTTTCAACAAGATGGGGCACCTCCCCATTATGGTGTAGAGGTTCGCCACTATCTTGACGAAATATTTCCTAATAAATGGATTGGACGAAGAGGCGCAATAGAATGGCCACCTCGTTCTCCTGACCTGACTCCGTTAGACTTTTTTTGTGGGATTATTTGAAATCGAAAGTGTATTTTAACAAACCGAACAATTTAGAAGATTTAAAACTACGAATTCGCGTAGAAATTACACAAATATCCCCAGACATAATTGAGGCGAGTATACGAAGGGTTTACACTCGGCTGGGACAGTGTCAGTTGGTTGGTGGGGTCCATTTTGCAAATTTACGTTAACTGTTACAATAAATTTAAGTTCAGATGTATTTTTTTCATTTAATTTTAATTTTGTAGAAAAATAAAATTTTCTTATTTTTTTCTAAATTTATATTATTTAAAAAAAAATTGTGATGCAACGTACCAATTGTTTTATATCACTATTTGGAGGATATAGAGATCTACCAAAAACGATAAAAAAATAATATGGTTGCCATTTAAAAAAAGGGTTGATGACGTCATCACTCCAAAAACCAATGACGTCATAGAAAAAAAATGTATGTCAAAAGATGGCGTTTTAAAAAACAAAATTTACCTGTCCGAGCGTTTTTTCTAAAAATGTAAAATAATGCGGTTATAAGCTTGGTTCCAAACTTTATGACCACACTGTATATTAATTGTTAGAAGTTTGTAATATTTTCATGTTGAAAATCATTTGTTCATTCGAAAACATAAATGGATAAACACTTTCATAATTACGTGTCTCTATTTTTTTGGTCACCACTGTATCTGTTACATTGTTTTACACAGTAGCGTTCATCAATAAATTAGCAACTTTAAGCTTTCTGCAACGATTTAAATTACAAACTCGTAAGCAATGGTGTAAAATAGTATCACTTGCAAATAGTACTCTAAATAGAAAGCTAATGGAATATGGTACTGACTGAATGACAATACCTCTTAAATTAAGATAATTTTACACTCCGTTGCACATCACCATATATACACAACGTAGAATGAGTTTGCAGAATTAAAATAGAAGCGATATTGCACTGTAATCAGTACAGTGGTTAAAAGTGGTTTAAATTGTACCTTTCATTAGAAGCAAAATTGAAAATGAAATTAAAACTATTTTAAATAATTCAAGCTGTATGACTATAGACCACCTTACTTCATTTTAATTAATCACAATAAAATCGTAATCTATATACACGGGAAAACAAAATTACTAAACTAAACGACAATATACTTTTTAATATTACACAACTCACACACCTGTTTGGAAGATTTCAAAGACAAACGTAGGCGGCTGCATTTAGCAATGAAAGGGCGGTATTCGTTCGTACTTTCTCTCGTGATTGCTAACAACCGCCCACAGAAATAAGCAGTCGGCCTGTGCTTATTTTCAAAGCAACTACAGAGAAGATAAAAGTCACAGGTGAAATCTATAATTCTTCCCTTGCATGCACGTTATTTAAATTATTGCAGCAATTGATCGCGTCTGATTTCCTGGCGTTAGTTTTCTTTTCTTTGATGTATGGCAGGAGTGGACAACTCTAAAAATAGTTTTAATGTTTTCTATAGATGAAGCTTGTGGTCCCAATGAAATGACCACTGCGCCTTTTTCAACAAATCTTTATTTTTTTATTATACGAAATCGACTCTAAAAAGTCTTTACCTTAACTGCGTTTTTAACAGTACATATTTTATCTCAGACATCGACAGCATCATTAGATTATCTCAATTTATAAAAAAATAAAACTACAATGTATACAACATGATGCAAAATATAATCAGTGAAACTTCATAATTTTCACTTTTAACAAGAGTGAAACCGATGTGATACAAAATTGAGTGGTGGTATTTTCAGTTCCCAGTACAACCTGGATGTAGGATACTATGACATACATAGACGACTTTGAACTTTTAAACGACACAGAAGTCGTGTAGGTATCGCTGGAAAGCGTTTTTTTTTTT
>SMLS01063184.1:0-52193 GCA_004785975.1 Popillia japonica
TATCCGGCAATGTCTAGTCTTCACAGATTCATCGTAAATAAGCTCCTTTACTATTATACCATATATGTATATCGTTCAACTGAACTTGCAGTTTCTAATTTCAAATTAAAAATACCAACAAAATTGATTGATTGGAATGATACCATTAAAGAAGAATCACACATAAATAATCTACCATATTAAGAATATGGTAAGAAATATGGAAAAATAAAGCAAATTTGATGCTAAACAAGGGACTAGTTATACTAAATATAACAAACAATATAACCACATAAAGTGGTACAATATTCTGTCGTGGGAAATCTTCTTCGCTTCTTTTAATGAGGTTATAACCAACTACATACACATATCATTAAAAACCACAAATTTACTGCATAACTTGAGAATGAATGCGATAATAAAGAAAATTATTAACAAATGACTGATAGAAGATATATTTCTGCCAAAGGCGTATTGTGCCCATAAGACACTTTAGGTTACTCCGCCGGGTTGTACCCCAACAAAGAAATCCCCCAGCTGCTAACGACTTGATTTATTTAATGTGAGTTCGTCTACCCATTCCAGCGCAAAGTAAGTCCGCTTCTCTCTGTGGCTGTCGAACAGTCGGAAAAGAGATGCGCTTATTTCTTGTTGTCTGCCATTGTTTCTGTAAAAGGGAGAGCTTACTAGAGTTGCTATAGTTTCTGTGAACAACCTCAATTTATTTCTGCTCATATAGGCTATCGAGACTGTCTTCGGAAGTCTATATTGTTCTGACCTTTACACCTAACTCTTCTTATTTGACAACACCCCTACACAATTGTGAGGGCTACGTGCATCTTATGGGATACCTAGTCCTCAAACCGCAAACCATTATAGTGATGGCATCGACACAACCTTGCGAGTGGAAACTAGTTATTTATAGAGGGAAAACGAATCGTCCACTAATAGCAACGGTATAGAAAAAGCAATTCCCATGGTCGCCTTTACAATGTGAAGGTCTATAGCTACCTTATATCTCTTTCGCTACAATTTTCGGTCGACTTTAATATATTAGTTAGATGAGATAAAATAAAATGGAGATTTTTTTCAAATATCTACTAAACTGTGAAGATATGTACATATGTCGGAATACAAGGAATACAAATTCAGTTCAGCTGACATAAATTATGTACATTTTAACTTATTTAACCAAATCTATAGTGCAGCTAGTTGTATTGAAATAAGTTCTCGTACAAAACTTGTATATATCATATACAAGTACAAATATATGATATATACAAACGTAAAACTTGTATATATCATATATCTACTCAAACTAAGGACTGCTTAATATACATACGTAAAATTAGTTTATAATAAAAAAATTAACCTACAATTCATTACATTTGCATGGCGCCACAATCGTACATTTTAGCCAAAAGCAGTAGGAAGTATTTAACAATATTGTTCAAAAACAAATATCTCAATATCTTAATTATTTTAAAATGTCTACCCAAACAAAAAGTTTTATTAGGAGAAGAGAACGACAAAAGCTTGTCAGAAACTGAATTGGAACAGAGATAACAGAGTGTACCAGAGAGAGTTGATTTCACACTTGTATTGTCACACTAATATTGATTTAACATTGACAATTGATTATTTCCTAATTATCATTCAGCGTTGTTATTGTACATTTTTATTTAGATTTGGTTTTACATATTTAAAAAATGATTTACAGTGTACGAACATATACATATGTATAATCATAATAACATATGTTTGGAAAAAGTGTACAAAATATTGATGTTTCATGGAATAATGCAACAGGAGCACGTTTGAATGAATTTATTACCACTTCTCCGAATGTCAAATATTTCATTTCTATTTATATCAACAAACTGGTATGCTACAGGATTACGTTTTGCTATTTTACTATTGACTGTATTACGTTAAAATGATTGAGTGCATAAACAATCATACCTACAATTAAACCATAGAAGCACTTAATAAAATATATAAGTATATGCAATATAAGTAACAAGGTACCTACCTAAGTTGTAGTAGAACCGTATTGCTGCTGCATGGTATAACAAGTCAAAATAAAAATATACGAACGTATACTTAAGTATATAAAAAACACATTAAAATATGAAAAAAAACAACATGTAAACACTTAAAAGGTAAGTAACTTACATTTAGTCAGCCAACAAACAAAGATTAAGAAAAGAAAATAACAATATATAGTCGAGGCAAGATAAATATCGATGCACGTCACCGACTGTTAATGACGTAAAATATTGCGCGGTTGCAAAACTAACAATCACATATGATTAGTATTATGTACTTGTCACTGGGTATGTTGAATATTAGGTTGTTTTCCAATTTTTCATTCTCAATATGAATACGGTAGGTACCTATTAAGATTACATAAATCAAAATATTGTTATGAGTAACGTAATAAGAAGCAAATCATCAAAATTAATTTATTGGTATAAGGATTTGTGAAATAAATAAAATATTACGAGATGTATTACCAATAAAGGTACGAAATTTTCGTATTTACGAAATAGATGCGAATTAATGCGAAAATCTATGCGATTGCGTATTTTTTGCGAAAAACACGGTTCTGTCAAATATTATTGCTATATTTATTGTGGGAAAATGCAAATTTCAGGAATATTTTGATGAAAAAACCAAACATTGTCTTAACGAATATTAAGAAATCGATAAGGAAATGCTGAAAACAGCAAATGACAACAGCTGTAAGAAACTCCCTCTTCACATAATCTTGAATGAGACAAACGAAGCCTTCTTTCACATAAGTCAATTATTTTGTCCATCTATAGCTGCGAGCATGATTACTTTAAATGCGAGCATATTACTGGAAAGTTTTTCCAAAATTTCGTTTTTCAGAGAACTTGCAGAAAATGAGCTGATTGATATGAAGAATGGTTCTCAAAGCAGTTGCTTCCGAATATACCAAAAGATTCAGTTATTGTACTTGACAATGAATCAAATCATATTAGAAAAATGGAAAAAAATCCAACTACGGCATGGAAGAAAGATCAAATCATTGAATCGTTAGCTTTAAAGCAGCATTCGCAGTATCTCAAGTAAAATCTCAATACGAGAAATATAAACTTGATTTAATTGCAAAAGCCAACGGCTGTGAAATTCTACGTTTGCCATCCTATCATTGTGATTTAAACCCAAAAGAAATGGTATGGACACAAGTAAAGCATTATAACAAAATGAAAAATTCAACATTCAAAGCTAAAGATATGTCAGAGCTAATTACCAGAGATTACAACAATGTCACAGTTGACAAAACTATATCATAACGAACATGTTACAAAATTGAGAATAATATGTGGATAGCAGACGGACTGCAAGATGAAATCGAAGAATTTGTGAAGTTCTCACTTAATACTAACTTATATACAAATGTAAATAAATCATATATTTTTTGAAAAAAAATATTAGAAACTATAGATTGTATTTTTATTTTATACACTGTATTATATATAAATATTGATCAAACTATTTCGTCTGAAGTACCTTAACAATAAGATGTTACATTCTATTAATACTGTTGCATTTTTTAACTCATTTTCTGAATGTTCTTGAGCTTAACATGTTGGCTAATTTTCTTAGAATTAATTTCAACAATTATATGCTAAAGCGAGAATTTCTGAAATTATAAATTAAATCTATATGAAATGGAAGTATAACCATATCCATATTTTGTACCTACATACATAATATGTGTGTTTTATCAGCATTTAACATTCACTGGCGTAAAATTTTATGAAAACTTGTTATTCCATAAATGAAATCTTACAATAAAATTCTAACCAAAAAGAATTTCAAATATCTTGTCATTCATTAATTGCTGCCAACCTAAATTACTCATGGCAACAATGCGATCGGTTTCCATAAGACACGTACTGAATACTAAGGTTGGAATGCTCTATAGAAGTTCTAATAAGAACTGATTTTGATAAAATAGGCAATATTGTAAGCAAAATAGACGTTAAACAAACTAGGATAACCTGAACGAACGGCACAAATACAAGACAGATGTCATACTGTTTAATAACAAACGAAGTGACAACGTTGTAATTTAATACCAATAGTTGAGAAAGAATTTGCTTTTTGTTAATTGAGAATACCGTTTTAAAATAATGTATTAATTAATTAAATTATTTAAATTTATTCAATCATTTATGTTTTAAATTATTAATTAGTAAATGCACTTTACATATATTTTAGACCATGGCAAATACGTATTTGAAAGTTGGTAATATGACGTCATAATACGACATCAATGACGTGCATCGATATTTATCTTGCCTCGACTATAGTAGATATCACCATATGCTTTCTAGGAAGATATCATTAACATTACATATATATGTACAAAGCTGCATTAAGAAGCTGCTGTTTAATTTTTGTCTTAAACTGAATTTCAGGTACGTCTTTCACAGAATTTGGTAGAGTATTGTATATCTTTAAGCACTGGAATAAAACTGTTTTTTTGATCTTAGTTAGTTTTGTTTTAGGTGGTAGCAAATAGGCATTGTGTAAGCCCCTAGTACTTTTTTCATGTTGTAATTCAAATTTTTTTAAAAAGTCTATGTAATATTTTTTTACAAAGGATGCACACTCCAGTACATATGTACATATGTATATAGCTGGATATGTAAGAATTGTTTTGTTTTAAAAATCAGTTTACAGGAGTCTCTCCTCCTCAATCCAAATAGCGCTCTAACACAAGATTTCTGCGCCAAAAAACACATGATTTAGTTTCACAGGATTTCTCCAAAATATCACTCCATACTTAAGTTTTGCGTGAGCATATGCGTAATAAGCAATTAGAGCCGTTTTAACATTAACACCAAGCGAGATGGTCTTTAATGCATAAATGAAACAGTGTAAGGATAATGATAGGTTCTGTATGTGAGTACCCCATGATAATGCAGCATCTACTTCTATGCCCAGAAAAGAGACTTCATGCACTGCCTGTATAGCACTTCCATTAATCTCCATTGACAATCCTGGCAATTCGTTATTAAATACATTATTTTGGTTTTATCTAAATTAAGTTTTACGTTGTTCTTTATACTCGAGTTATCAGCAAATAAGACCCCCAAACTGTCAAAGGTATCCGGCAGATCGTTTATGTACAATAGAAACAGTAAAGCTCCCAATAACGAACATTAGCGAACACCTTGCCAAACTCCTGCTGAATTAGACCACCTGGTTTCCGTTATCGTCATACGAAACTACGGACTGCTGTGTTCCCTGCAGATACGACGCGATGCAGTCCAACGATACTCCGCGGAATCTCAAAGATTCAATTTTGCTAAGTAATAACTTATGACTAACGCAATCAAATGCTTTGCTCAAATCCAACGGATCCAAACGGAAGCAGTAACATCTTTATTGTTTATACAATTAAATATATCTTCTAGTAGCTGAAATATTGCTCGTTCGGTAGACCTTCCTTTACAATATCCATTCTGATAATTATTCACACTTATGAAAAAAATAAACATTCTTTTGAATACTATTTTTGCTTTAGTTGTGACACATTAGACACGAGAGCTGTTGGTCGATAGTTTATAGATTCTGATCGATCACCCTTTTTAAATAGCGGCTTTACAATAGTGTACTTCAGGATATCCGGGAAGGTACCAGATGATAGCGATAAGGTGATGAGATGTTGTAGCGATTCCAACAAATGTTCACAGCATTGCCTTAGTACTGATACGGGTATTTCATCATTACCTTGTGCAGCAGTATTTCTTAGATCATCAATTTCACGTTTATCAGTTAAGTATAATGAAAAAGTTTTAGGAAATGCTTTTAGTTTGTTACTTAATGAATCATTTACTCCTTCTGAATTTTTACTCGAATTTATAAAATAATTGTTTACAGCAGCAAGTGTTTCTATGTTGTTATTGTATTTCTTTCTAAAATTATTTAATTTAAAGTCACTTTGTTTTTTACGACCTTGTACATACTTCATTAACAATTTTCCATGTCGCCTTCGTCTTATGTGAATTCTAATAATCAGAACGGACTTTCGTTTTTGATTCGTTAATTTGATTTCTTAGGTTATCGCAGAAGTGTTTATATATATTTTTTTGTACTCGGTTATCAAAACATGTCATTTCATTTGCGTGCAAAAAGTCACTTTCAGCACTAGTGCGTGATGTAAAGTTGGTACTTACTGTAACTTGACTAATTTAGTGAGATTTTAAAATCATAAGTCCCTAAACCTAATGATTTTATGGATAATAAATTATCCACTGCAGTATTGGCAGCTTGCCGAATTTCAGGGGGTATACATTCTACTTCATTATCAGAATTCATGTTGTACAGGTTTTAATTGTGTATCGAATTTTCTGGATTTGATAATTTTAAATTAAATGTCACTTCAAATAATCAATACCGCCAACTCATTTTTTTTTATTAATATCGAGAGATTTGTAGTGTGTCATAAACGTATTTAACGACAAGTGTTATTAAAGTACTCATATAAAAAATATTGTACAAACTTCGTGCGTGAAACATTTTGCGAATTCGTGGCCACTCATTCGCGAAATATATTTTCATGCACTTGGTTCGTAAATAACTATCATACATATATTCTACCGCTCGCAACTCCTTCATACAGTTGTATTAATATTTGGCGCCTTAATCTCCAAGCTGTGAGCCAAACCTTGGTCGAATCTGCTGCTGTTATTATTCTTCTTTTCGAATGTTTATTAATTATTGACATTAATATATCATTGAACTTCGCGTAACTGGAATTAACATCCTGTACACTGACAAAGTCATACCATAAAATCTTGCTAAGATCCTGTTTAATTAACTCTAGTACGTGTATTCCGAATAACCTTTTTTCTATTGTTGGTATTTTTGTAATTCTGAATCACTAAATGCTATCTTTTGAGCACAATGATCGGCGAGAGCTGATATTACTACACCACTTTTATAATCATTATGAGTTAAATTTGTAAGTATATGATCTATAGATCATATAATAATAATATTTTATATAATGACCTATGTTATATATCCTCTAATATATCGTCAAGTATATTAATAACATATATGTACTTCATGCATAATTGTATATGTAGTTACAGCATATATCAATGTTTAGTTAATGAAGATATTTTTCAAGCCCAATATTAAACAATTTTAGCGAATATTTCACCATAAACATTACATGCACAATTATCAAAAATATCTAATTTTACATGCAGCAAATATAAAGTAATAAATATTCAAATACTCATTTCGTCGACTAGATTTAATTTCATGGAGAACGACAAACGTACAAATAATTTTCACTTCACATTATTGCATCACTTTTAACATGGCTAAATCCAACATAAATGACTAAGGCTAAAAATAACTTTTTTTAAACGTCGCCGTGTTTATTTATTTTTTTTTGTACAAAGTAATGGATGCAGCCTATATTTCGAAATAAAAATAATTAAGTTAGACACTCATATTCACTATAACTGTAACTATATGGAAAGTGTTTCTACGAAGATGAAAATTGTTTAGGAATGCGTAAATATCCGGTTGTTTTTATAGAATTGAATAATGTTTTACGTTAGCTCTTTTCATTTCTCTGTAAATTAATGTTTTATTTATCTGAACCAATACATATGAATAATAACTACAAGAAGACCTTGATGAATGTTGTATTGAAAAATATTCCAAAGAAACAAAGCAAAATACATCTATACAGCTAAATACAACAATAGTTTCTTCCAATTAATGCAAATATTACTAGCTATTACTTATATATACTTTATTTACTTAATCATTCCTAATCAGATTTGTATTATAATTCATTTCACTGCATTATTTTGCAACAACATGCAGATAGGGCACACAATAAAACACGCAAAACTTTTTCAGTACTAATTTCTTTTGTAAATTTTTTGCAACAGTACAAAATTATATGTTACATAAACACTCTTGTATAAATATTTACGCCGTTTCTATTTGCATGTGTATATAGTAAATTTTCACTTCATGTATCTTCCCTACTTTCACCGCCCACATTAAGAAGTATGGTTTAAAAACAAGGTAACTTTGGTTTCCCCATTAAGTACATACTTAGCTATCATAGAAATATTCCTTTAATGACAATAAGAGTAGACTTATTATTCGAAAGAGCAGAGAAGAATTAGCCATTAAACGACTGACTGGCATTAGTTCTTCTTCCATCTTCTTTTAAAAAGCAATGACTTGATAAAACTATATAAGCAATCACAGCGAAAGACAGTTTAGGCTTCAGAAATTGAAGATGACAAAAATATGTACCATGTGAATTAACTATGGAAGAATATCATCGTTAATTTAGGGTAAGCTAGTTGCAATCTAAATATAATTAATTCTTAAAAGAATTATCAAATTCAGATAATTAAGTCAGATAAGTCCTATATTAACGCTGGTTCATTTTCAACAATATCTTACAAATAACGTACGCATGCAACTAAAGAACTGTTTCCTTAAAATGTAATATAAATTTAAATCAATACGCAGCTTTAATCACTCTGTTTCCCAGTAATTCAATACTCTCAACCATCTTTCGAGGAACTAGTTACGTCTAATAATGTATCCGCCCAGATTAACCTCGGAGAAACTTACATACAATTATTTCGCATTGTGACTGCAAAAAAGTTTGCGACTCTTAAAAACTAAATATACCATATGTTGTTATTGCGGCATGTCTTCATCCCACTCACTCATGATTTGTATATGATAATTAATTCTGTATTACGCTTCATCAAATATCCGTTTCAACGTCCATGAACTCGCATTTAAACTCTACACGTAAAACGTATGTAAGTACGCAATGCATATGTCTGTACAGATGTGATGTATATGAATATATAAACACTAATGAATAATAATTAACATTCAAATGTCGTATACAACAACAATTAGTGCTTAAGCTCAGATCAAACGCGGTATGGTTATGTAGGTGACTTTGAACTATTAAAAAATTGTTAGTGAGTAATAGAAAAAAAAAACTGGAAGGCTTATGGGTTGACAATCAATTCAAGCATTATTTTGATTTGCTTTGAATTTTTGCGGCACTTCCACTACTCCCAAATTCAAATAGGGGTCCTCAATGCAACGGAAACAAAATACTAGGGAGAAATTTACCAAAGCGTCCATGATGATGATGATAAGAAAATTATGTTTTTAATTTTCTTATTAATAAATTTGTAATAATTGTTTAAGTATTAGTTGTAATTTTTTACTTGTGTCAACTTACTTTTATATGTAGGTAGTACATATTCAGTGAAATAGTGTATATCTTTATTAAAGTTATGCCAACTGACAATGAATTAATTTCGAAAGTGAAAAATAAAGAAAATGCATCTTCAGCATGATGCATCCAGGCTGGCACCTTTCTCAGTTTATGAAACCTATCCTTAATCAACCAATTGCCACAAGTTTCTACATGATCAACTTATCCCTATAAAATCAGAAAATCACCATTTTCCCAAACTTATCAAAGATCATAGAAAAGGCGTTGGACTTTTTAATTCGAGGGCACATATTATATGTAAATAATATTTTACTGAGTTTCTAGTTTGGTTTCGGATCTGGATATAGCTCATCTGCCGCTTTACCGTCTTGGTAACTATTACTGATGACAAGCCAGAAGCTATGGACTGAGGAGATATAATATATCTTGTATCTTTCTTCGATTACTCCTTCTACAGGTCGAACAAAATGTCGTGGCAGTGATGACGTGTTCTGCCCATATAGGTGGAGCGTATACGTTGTAGAGGTGGGCACTCCGACTGACTTTAGTGATTCGATTCAGTAACTTCCGATCATCTAAATGATTCGGTTCAATGAATCATTTGAATCAATTGAATCACTTAATATTATATCATATTTAAATTCACCCGCTTAACTACTGATTCCGATAACATATTTAAAATATATTCTACTTTAACAACGAATTATTAAATACATATGTTTTAAATTCGTATTTTATTCAAATGTAATCGATTAATTTAATATAAAACACCAGAAACAATAATTCTTTTTTACGAAATCAATATTCTCATTGCCACGCAATAAGAAACAGTTAGTTTCGTTTCATAGAAATAAAAGAATTTCATATGGGGGCTCGTAATTTTGATATCGGCTTGACGGATTTATATTTTTATTCAAACTTGATAAAAAATATTTGGCCAACAATTGGATTGATTGATAGATAGAGCATATCGAAAGAATAAAAAAAAAGACATTGAAAGCATTATTATATCTAGGCTTGTCATTTTTAATTTTTGATGCCATTTAATTATATTTTTTTTGGGGAATTTCATTATAGTTTCTATTTAGTTACTTTTATATACAGAGAATTCTACTTTAGGAAAATTTTATTTACAGAATATTTATTTTCTTCTATTAGTTTATAATAGGTATGTATATAATAATATATAACTCAATAATTTACAAATCAGATTTATGTTTCACAGGTAGGTAATTCCGGTAACTATGTTTAATAAAAATACAATGAACAGTTATTTTAAAATACACGACACACGAAAAATATAACTATAAATAGGTATATAGTAAACATTTAGATATATGCCCACATAAAAAAGTACCTACAAATGAAAAACAATTTTATTATTTATAAAGTCAGCACGTTAGATCATAAGCTCCAAACTATTGTTGTACATTACAATAATTATGTTCCATTTTCCATATTTATTGTTTGACGTTGGGAGTTAACACAGTTAATTGGTAGGTACTACATATAAAGAACCGTAGCTCGTATCTTTGTCATTAGGATTCAATGGATTCAAATGAATCAAAGAACTACTGTGGTGAACGAAATCATATAATGAAACTGAAACAAATGAAACGGTCATCCGAATCGGTCGATTTTGGTGAACCGATTCAATTGAATCAGCAGTAAGAGCCGGCTCACTGAATCAAATCATTCATGAACGACACAGCTCTAAAGGCGGATTCAGGCTCGCACGTAGAAAACCGTTGCCGTAGAATTCCATACAACGTCGTTGCCGTGGAACTTCGTAAAAGTCTTTTAAAATCACCATTCATATTTGAAGTTTAGTGCCAAAAAAGTCAGGGTTCTAGGTCATACGTAAGTACTCATAACAGTGTGATCCGTTGTATATAAAGTTAAGTCAGGTATGTATATTTGAAATTAGGAAAACATTGTGTTAAATAAAACATAAATATTCATATTCGATATGTACATAAAATGAATAGCAGACAAAGTATTTTCTTCTGTTGTTGCGTTTTCCACAGTAGGACTTGTTATATTATTGTTTTCAATATTCTGTGTGCCGGCATTGCTAATAGTTCTATTAAGTAAAGAAAAATATTTAAATTTTATTCAAAAAAAAATCACCCACATACTTTCTCGAAACAAGCATTTTATCCAAGAAGCGCATGTATTGCTCCTTGTCCCATGGTACCTTGTGTACCTGTCTCGCAGCTTTCTCCAAGTGGACAAGCAGTCTTCGCCTATTACAAATAAAAACAGAATACCCGAAAGAATAATTTTAAGAAATTGTTTTTTACTTGTACTATTAAGACTAGCAGCAATTTCTTGCCATGCTTTTGCCTTTGTTATCTTATTACGAAATTGTACACAATTCGTATCCCATATTTCAGGTTTTAAATTCACTAACTGAATTAGCTGAAACTCATCTATCATTTTCTTCAAAATTGCTGTAAAAATTTGAAAGACAACTCTTGCGAACGTGTACGTTCTTCTGCGTGCAAAGTTGAAATAGTACGTACTTCTGCGACATCGAGCTTCTACAATGATCAGCAGCAATATACGGAGAGCTGCGTCACCGATTTCCACGTACGAATATGAATCGGTACGTTAGCGAATGCTGGTCGAACTTATTACGGCAACGGAGTTGTACGGAACTCTACGGCAACGATTTTCTACGTGCGAGCCTGAATCCGCCTTAATACGTAGACATAATTGCTTACGTTACAGTTTTAGCCGCATCTCTCTCGCTAGCGGACAATCGGTTACTTACATAGTTGTCGAACTGACACCAATCACAACTGAGTGTTGCAACGTCATACTTTTGCACAGCCTCAAGTTTTACATTAAAAAATAAATTTAGGAAATCTTTTTTATATCTTGCTGAATACGGGTGAATATAGTGGCTTAAGTCCTGAATTAAAGACATTTAATAACTTACTAAATTCTTAATTTCAAAAGGTGACGGATTCGTTCTTTGTTGGGCAATACAAGTGCAGACACAGGAAGGAAATATTAATCTTTTACAAACGTAATGAAACTAAAGTCGTAAAAAACGCAGATATGTACAGTAACATCCTGACACGGTGTCGTAACCATTTAAGTATACCTCTCCACAGGACTAGCCTTTATGAGCATAGTCCAAATTACACTTGCATTTTACTCGTTTCGCAGTCTCGTCAAGTCATACATTCACACTCACTACTTTTACAATAATAGTTCGCTGATTGTGAAACGTCAAGACAAAGAATAGTTACGCGACAAGACTCGAAAAAACATATCTACTATGGATTACGGTCGTGGAAGCCTACACTCAACTATTAGATTACATACTGTTACGCTAAATTCAACTACAAAGAAATATATCATCATTATTATTACAAATTTGAAACGGTGGGAAATATAACATTTTTCTCGCATAAATAACGTAAAATTGAACTTCATTTTAATGCTGTTGTTATAAAAGAAGTTAAACTTAAAAACTTTCATTGATAAACGAAGGTAGGTAATGTACGTCAAATATTCCTACGCTCACTTTTATATTTTATTTGATATTTTCCAAGTTACGCCTACATCCCATCAATATAGCGTATTACCTTCTGCAGGCATATTCCCTATTAGAAGATAAAACATGCTACAATATTATTTCAATAATCACGGTCTTAGTAAGATGTAATAATCACGCAAATTTAATTAAGTTAATCTAGGAAGGAGTATTGAACGATCGTATTCTCCGTATAATTTTGCGTTAATAGGCGAAGTTATTTGATTTTGCGTTAATTAAATATACACATCGTAGGAGCTAACATTGCAAATGCCATTAAGACGGCAAAATTGAATTAATCTTAATCACTACTGCGTTATTAAGTATGTAAAATGTTATACTATAGCCGTATATGTACCTATTATTCAGAAAGTAATATTTCCTGTATTTTTATAAAACTATCCTCGCATGTTGAACAACTTGAAATACTGTGCAGCTTTATTCATTCATCAATGCCAACATTAATTTTACTAAATTCCAAATTTAAACAATTAGCTGTGCAAGAAATTATAAACAAACATTCAATTTAACCATAAATTATAACTTACTTGCCCATAAAACGAATTGTCACCATATAGTTATGTACATATATGCATATACATATGTAACTGCGGAACATGTTTACCCAACTTACGTATAACAGGTATGTAAGGTACTATAAAATGATATAGGTACATACGATATGTATATCAAACTATAAATGATTTGATATTTTAGCGTGAAACAAAAACAAACTAGTGCCTACTCTGTATACACATACACATTACAAAGCACTTAATTTACCTCCCACAAGTGTTAATATTGGTGATTGATTAAGCGACATGGAAATCAATCAAACAAACAATTGTCTCAAACATTGACTCATTTGCTGATAAAATTACACTCGTGATCAAATAATGTTAAACGCTATATATGTATGTAAGTAATAGGAACTTACAGGTAGAGTTGCTTCCAAAAAGAAACAACTTTAGTTTATCTGAATAATTACGACTTGCTAAATTTCAATGTAAATCTTACCGATCAAATTATAAACACGGAGTATATTAGGCTGTATTGTTGTCAACGTAATAGTGCTTTTAAAAAGATAAAATTACGCGAATACTGTTTGAACTAGTTTTCTTAGATGAGAAGCGTTGAAATGTAGATCGAAATCCTGGGTCTGGTCACCACTTGTTTATAATATGTACATACATATATTGTTTCTACAAAAAAAAGGAGTTCCGAGTGGCCTGTTTATTCCCAAAAATGTTACAGTTACCGGTGAAAGAAATTTGGTGATAATTAACAGAGATCCGGATGATTTTTGCAAACATTTGCTGAATCAGATAAAACCTCAATTCATCACTTTAACTTAGTCAAAGAGGTTAAGTAATGGCAGCATAACGCCTACCGCTTCCATAATTTTTCAGTATACTCCTTAAAACACCTTCCATTAATTTCAGTTTTGATATTGTTCTTTGCTTTCGCTGTCGCTATTGGTATACTGAGAGATATGCGAAACGTAGAGCTGTAGATAAAATTCTAAAATTAGGTATTTAGTCAATAAGATTTTTAAGTTTTTAACCTCGCTCAAAAATAATAATAATAATAATTCATGCCTTTGCATCCCCCAACAGCTTGCGCCAATTACAGGGGGCATCGGCTCGCCATGAGTTATTATTACGCCTGCGTCTGTAGACCGACTTAAGACGTTATCTTTCCGCATTTGCCGTGGAATTTGGGAAACTACAGAAAACCAAATTCAGAAATAACGCACCGGATTCGAATCCGGTACCCCCAGACTGTGAAGCGAGCGCGCTAGGCACTGCGCTACACACAGCCGAAAAAAATATATAGGCATCGGCTGGCGCTTAGGTTTGGAGTAAGATTTAGTTTTAAGACTATGGAATTTTTTAAGATTGGTAAAGTGCTAGTACAGCAAGATGCTTAGTAGCATAGAATATAAATTCCGCAGTGCTTAAGGTATCACTATTCTGTTTGATTAGCATTTGGTTTCTTTGTTTCTAAATTACGTCCTTAATGATACAACTTTCGCCATTTATATGACGTTTCTAAATCCTGTCTTAGTGTAATATCCAATCCGTTAATTAATTTATTTCTATTTATTTATTATTTTTTTATTTAATTAATTTAATATTGCTAGTTTCTGCATTGTTTTATCTCTGCAATAAGTATGTATAATTCAACAATATATATTATACAGGGTTTTCCACGTAACCCGTTCGTTAGAAGTTTTCTGTGTTAACGTCTTGGGGCAGTTCAGAAAATTTGTAAAGCGTCATGTTGCCACTTGGTGAGTCAAAATAAAATGTTCACACTCATGAACCACTTCCGGTTATACCGGAAATCATAACCAACTTTGATATTTCAAATCAAATGTCATATTTTTTATTGCTTCTTTAGATTCCTTATGAGGTGTTATAACATTTTGTATTGAGGTTCCTTATGTCAAAAATTAACAGTTTTTGAATTATTTTGATTTTTGTGAAATTTCTTGTAGTAGTCTTTCATTAAAAACTCGACATGTCCTTCCAATAATTTGAAGAGACTCACCATGAATATAAAATAAATTCAAAATATCTTTATTAAAATTAATATTTAATTCTTCCTGCAAATTCGTGAACAACTTAAGATCACCTTAACACAAAATAAACTTTGTGACAATTTTGACAGATCAGATTTACTTTTCATGGCTTACTACCACGATTTTTCTCGGTAATGCTCAATTTAGAGAATCATTAATAATTCTAAAACTATGGCAGATAGACATAGGGATACCTACAGCTGTTCGATGCAAAATATTTATCTACTTAGTATGGTGTATTCACATACAGGGTGTTCCATTTAAAAAAATCGATTTCTCCTTATTTGAAAATTACTTAAATAATCATCACATTCACCCTGTAAGAGATTTATTAACTGTTTATACGTTAAACAGTCTCTTCTACCTTTCGCCGCCTCCAGCAGAAATATGAAACAATTCGGTGCATTCACGGCTTAGATATACGATTTTAAAAGATCATTTGAAAAAGCAAGAAATTTCACAAAAATCAAAATAATTCAAAAACGGTTAATTTTTGACATAAGGAACCTTAATACAAAATGTTATAACATCTCATAAGGAATCTAAAAAAAGCAATAAAAAATATGACATTTGATTTGAAATATCAAAGTTGGTTATGATTTCCGGTATAACCGGAAGTGGTTCATGAGTGTAAACATTTTATTTTGACTTACCAAGTAGCAACATGACGCTTTACAAATTTTCAGAACTGCCCTAAGACGTTAACACAGAAAACTTCTAACGAACGGGTTACATGGAAAACCCTGTATATGTATGTGTTTTAATAAATAAGTAAATTTAGTAAATAAATCTTATTATAGATGTTAGATACCTAACTATTTAATTCTTCTACTAATTAATTTCCAACAAATATTGTAGAAGAAACTGCACGTACAAAACAAAAAAGGAAAAATAATCTGGAACAGTATACCTACCTAAAATAAGACATCGAATAATATCACATATACTGAGTTTATGCTTTCCCTAAATGCGCGTTGAATACGCATTACGACTATAATTCGGTTCTAAGTCCTGTAGCATAAACACCTTTCGATGCGCATTATAGCACGAAATGCGAATTGACGAAATCCTGATTTCAAGGGTGGTTGAAGAATAGCGGTTTGGTTGTATAAACGTTTAATTCGAATTGAAAGTGTATTAAAGCAGGTTACCAACAGAATGTAAACGAACGACATATCACATGTGAAAAATAGGTTATGTTGTATTGGCATATTACATATCTGACAACTGTAGGCGCACAGTGCAATATGTGTACGAAATACAACAACATTACAATGATTATGGTTACATCATAGAATTTGTGTTACAAACTGAAACGATTGGCAATAACCCTTGTAAACCCCGGCAAATTCGAAATATGTCAATGCGTATCATTTATATTGCGTATTACGAGAAAAGCATAAACAGATTAAGTTTTCGATCCGTACTTATTAATTCGCATTTTCTAATGCGTACCCAGAAAGCATAAACACAGTAATAGTCAATGAGATGTAATATCGTTGTACAAACTAGAGTTCTTTTATAGAATAAAGTATGTACGTCAGGAAATACTTATTAATATCCGTATGTAAATGTATCCTCGTATTCGCATATGTACATATACATATATTACGTGTACTGAAAATTAATCTTGAACATGAAGGTGGCCGGTACGTATAAAGTAAATAAGCAGAAAAAATTTATTTCGCAGTAATTTGCATTACAAATATACACCGGTAGTATTATATGCATATAAATCTACTGAAGTGTACGTTAATATTCACAACTATCTAGCGTATTTATTTTTAGATTATTTTTATTAGCATAAGATTATGCAGCTTATTAAACGTGGGCGGTCAATTTCAAAACATGATGCATTATTTAAGGTGTACTGGAAGCCGTCCACTCGACAATTCGATTATCGTTCCAAATATATTGCCCTTTTAAATTCTTAGCCTCCAACGCTGCGAACAATGCCGATTTTGCGCCTTCCTCAGGAGTAAGTACACCTCGGTGATCCGTCATATCGGTATTAACATATCCAGGATGCACTGAATTGATAGAGATATTCTTGTCTCGATATTCTTCATTAACTAGTTTTTGATGAACCCGTGTTAATGCGCTTACACCCACTTTAGAAACATGGTAACAACTTGCCGCCCATCCTTGCGTAATTGCAACATTATCCTTGTAGTCCTTTAGATACTGCTCCATAAGCTCATTTAGTTTAGAAACACTCAACGATGGATCACTAAATTTTTCTCTGAGCTTAGCGGATGGTATTTTGGACAGGTGTCCAAGCAAACTTGACACATTTACAATCCTAGCATCTTTGCGTAATATTGGAAAGAATGTTTCACTTACGCGTAATAATCCATAGTAGTTTGTATCAATTACTTTCTTTACTGACGCATAATCAGTTGTATCTGCAGCAATACCGGCATTATTGATTAATATATCTAGTCCTCTGTGAGTATTCTTAATATGATCCTTAAGTTTATCAACACTCGCTTGATCACTCACATCCAATTGATGAAACGAAGCATTATATCCAAGCGTCTTCAGTTTCGAAACGGCATCTTCCCCACGTTTCACGTCCCTTGCAGTCAAATATACGACGCCATTAAATTTTTCGCACAGACCTTTAACGATTGCGAAACCAATACCTTTATTGGATCCAGTAACTACAGCCACTTTCGTTTCTGCCATGACTATGGAAATGTATACAGACAATGTTAAGTTCGACTGCACAAATATTAAGAAAGAACCATTATTTATAGGTATAATAGACTAAAAGAATTCAAAACAGGATGTTTATGGAAAATACATATGTGTTACTATTATATTTGTATATATATACAGTTGCGAGCAAATGTTATAAACAGGGTAACTTTAGTATTGCAGTTCGATCATTCGATCTTCTAGCAAGGAATTATGCGATTTATACCACTCTTCTGTAGATTTTCATATTCTCCTGTCCTTTGGTAACGTTTAATTGTGTTGTATACTGCACAGCGTGAACATTTTATTGTATCAGCAATTTTTACCTGTGATATTATACCAATAAGAGGTTTGGGTAATAAAAATTATCTGACCGCTTAAAGCCGGCCGGCCTAGTTAATTGGGGCCGTTTTGGCATACTATATCAAGACAAGTTCTAAGCACATAGTCGCAAGAAAAAAACGATGGTTCCTTCTGTACGCATAATAATTTTTATTTCTATTTTATTTATAATTTTTATTTCTCCCTTCTATGTCAGCATAATCGCTATTTGCTAGGAATTTTTGTTTTATATACTGGTCTCGTATACATTCACACTACTCTTTTCCCAATAACTACTACCTGTTTTGCGAAACGCATGTTTCATTGGGGTGCTTATAACATTTGCTCGCGACTGTATGTATGTATTTACGTAAAAATGTATGTGATATATCTTTCATACACATCACATACATTTTTATCGAATTGTATGAAAAATGTATTTGAGCTACTGTGTACAATAATATGAAATGATATTCATGAAAATATGTTCATTGAATAACATTATTACACAACATACAATGCATTAGAAAGTAAATAGTTACATGTGTCTTTTGTAATAATAGTTATTTCTGATATTACTAAATCAGTAGGAGCATGTTGACAAAATCAAAATTTCTACGAAAAATATACAGGTATTTGGCGAAAGTATGTATTTAATTTACCAGAAGGTTACGGTAACTCGACGTGTAAACCACGCTAGAGGCGAAAAGGTGGTAGGTGAGGGGTGTCAGAAAGTCACGGCACACTATAGGACCTAGCCAGTAGAGTCACTCTCTGTCTACACCTTTGATCTTCGGGTACAGGGTTTTTTTTTGCGTATTGGCTTTCGCACATAAGGGAGTGAATATACAAGCAGGGAATAAAATGAGTAGAATATACAGGCATGAAATAAAATGAATGCTATACAACGACGAATATTTTTCTCAAAAAATAGTTATACCATGTATTATGGAAATGATAATAACAATCAAAGGTATTGGTACCTAAGCTTTTATAAGAAAAACATGTATGATATGATATAAATTTAGGAAGAAATTGGAAGTAAATCAACATTGATTATCGAATAAATTGTCAATTTACTTGTTGAATAAAGTAATGTACCACAATGAACCAGATCAAAAATGTAAACTTGCAAGTAAATTTACTTTTCGGATATTTTAAGATTATTTGTTGATTTAAGTGTGGAAGGTTATAAATATTTTATAATCTGCAATTTAGGTTGCAGCCTCTTACACAATTGCGATTTCAATTCTCTATAACTGAATTTCAAAGTATAATATATCCTAACTCCGGTAAATAAATTTAACAATTAATCTAACGGAAAGTTTTTTCATGGTTGCGTAAATGGGACTTTAATAAATATTTCTTTTATGGTATGCCCAATATTGTCTTTTATACAAAATTGGTTGAAATTACTAGGAAATATTGTTTCTAACTTCACGATAAAATGAAGAAAACTGTCACTTGGCAAATTTCAAAACCTGTCTCCTCCCTTTTTTTCGTACGCTTTAAAGGGGCTACTTTGATCTAGAGTTGTGTTTTGTTTCGCATATTTTATGCATTCCCCACAGCTATGTTTCTCTAAGCACTTTCTTATAAGGTATCCGCAAAAAAATACGCATATACAGGATGTCCGCGAAATACAAAGCATGCTTTTAAGGGATGATAGTTACAACGATTTAGAACCGAAAACATATAATACACCTTGGGTCTATCTGTAAGCGTAAACGAGAAAAAAAAATATATTTCTCATGTCACAAACTTCGATGCATACTGTACACCGGCAGCTGATCAGTGCAAGATTTACCCGACGATTACAGGCGTGTGTTGCAACACATCGAGCCTTTCCTGTAATACATTTTCTCCTGTCTCTCAAAAAAGTCCTTTTTAGGACCACCAATTTATCACAAATAAAAGAAAAGAACTCAATTTTGTAGTAGCCTTTACGAAAGAGTTTAAAGCGCCATAACATAATTGCAGTAATTACATTGATTTCATTCAATGCGACTTTCCCTTAACTTAAATTTTTATTTACCGATCGTAGGCTGCTATTAAATACGCCCTTTTCACTCTAACTTCAACATAACATCGATTTTATTGTCATAACATTAAAAAAAAAACGCAAAGGTACCTTTATTTTAAAACGTATGGCCATTGACTTCGTACGATACAAGTTCAAAGTCGTATAAACAGATGATGCTTGGCGTGCATCTGCGCTTCTAACTGCATACGTGTACAGTATGGTGGAAGAGAAATGACACCACGCTTCAATTTCAAAGTATGAAATAATTCGTTTTCATCGTTGTTTTCAGTTATTTTCAACCCTAAATTTTTGATATGGTTTTTTGGTTATTTAAGAAGCAATATGGATGAGTTTTCTTGTACAGTTTGACCAATTAAGGTTTTTTAGAAATAATTTTTTTTCTCGTTTACGCTTACAGATAGACCCAAGGTGTATTATATGTTTTTGTTTCTAAATCGTTGTAGCTATCATCCCTTAAAAGCATGCTTTGTATATCGCGGACATCCTGTATACACGTCAAACAGAAACAAAGGGTTCTAATCAGGATACACAGAAAGAGGTATGCCGACGCGCATCTTATGCATACGTCATTGCGAAGCTTTAATTGTAAAATAGAAATTCCGCCTACAAAACCAGCGATTTTAACCTTTCTTGAAATAAATTTCAAATGTAATTTCCTTCGCACTGACGTCATGCGCAGCTTTGACGATATTTGGTTTTGAAACGAGCATACCTGTTTCTGTGTATCCTGGCTCTAATGCAATGGTCATATGCGCTTGTATAATAAAGGCAGCAGTGTACATTACTAATGCGCACTGACTTTGACGCATCGTTCAACAGGTAGGGATAAGACCACGAATTTGTAGCAAGTGACGCTACTGGCTAGATACTATACTGTAGAGTTGCTATCCGGATCCGGATAACTTTGGATCCGGATAATTTACTATCCGGATATCCGGATCTGAGTGCTATCCGGATCCACTATCCGAATTCCCTATCCCGATCCACTATCCAGATCTCCTATCCGGATCCACTATCCGGATCCCCTATCCGAAACCTCGGATCAGCATCCCCTATACGAAACCTCGGATCCGGATTTGCTATCAGAAACCTCGGATCCAGATCTGCTCTCCGAAACCTCACATCCTCATTAAATTTGCATTCTGAGGTTTATATCAATAAGATTATTTTGTGCGCGAGTTCTCGCTAACATTTAAAAAATAGTAAAAAAAAAATGTTTTACGTTCCAACATTTTGCTTTGTAAAATAATAAAACAAACCAATATTATAAGTAGCTAATAGATATTGTTAAGTACAACGTTTTAAGAAGAAAACAACTACTTTATTGGTACATTAAATAAATAAATAAAATGAAAAATTGGGAACAAAAGGTATTTGGTCTGAAGGAAAACACAAATATAAGGTTTTACTAAATAAATAAGAAATATGAACTAACAATTATGAAGCACAAATCGGTTAATTCCATACAAAAAAAATTGCAGTGGGGACCTTCCTGCTCAATCCAGGTTTTGGATAGTGGATCCTGATCCGGATCCGAGATTTCTGATAGCGGATCCGGATCCGAAGTGTCTGATAGCGGATCCGGATCCGAGGTTTCGAATAATGGATCCGGATCTGAGGTTTTGGATAGCGATTCCGGATCCAAGGATTCGGATATCCGGAGAGTTTTGGATCCGGATATCCGGATCTTAATTTTGTCGGATATCTGCAGCACTACTATACTGTGGCGTGACCACAGTACTCGACGTGTCAACCACGCTAGAGGCGAAAACCTTCGTCAGGACGAAGGTTTTTATTTGTACTGTATATGTTTTACTAACCATGACACGGTCAGCACCCGGAAACCCTGATTATAAATTTTTGTTGTTTCTTATTTTTCCTCTTACGCGCCCACACAAAAAAGGGTAGAAATAAACATTTGTATATTGAATTGAAAACGGGCACTATTTTTTAATTGTGAACAATGCCTTTTTACTATTTAAAGAGAATTAAACATAACAGCAGACCAAGGCAACAAAGTTGATAGTTGATTTTTTGGCGTGTATTGTAGATTTTACATAATATCACTAGAATGCATAGGAAATTCGAACATACAACAAATCAAAGGGAAACAATAATGCTAATGAAATGAAGGTAAATACTCTGACAGTAGTACCTTATAGAATAAGAAATCATAAAACGAGTGTTCAATCGATATGGAAACTATAGAAAGGCTGGCTACTTCAACTTCTAAATATTTAATCATTGTTCTGCGTCACGTGTTGAAATTATTGAAATATGTTCCTTACAGCATACGAACTCTCATTACGTTTGCTTCAATCTCATAACGCAAATCAGACTTTATGTAATACAAAACATTAATTACAACCTTAGTTTGCGTTGCAAGTTTAATGAATTTTAACACGTGACCAACATTTATGGTTGCCTTAAAAGATGCTTCGAGTTTTCACAAAGTATTATTAAAGTTGAGGAATGTATGTTAGTAATATGATTGGGCGCATTAGCTTTTATAGATGGTATTTTACAGACACAAAAATTTGTATAAATTCTTTAAAAAGCATTGTTGATAAGTGCAAGAAAGTTGTACCCAAAAAGACACTATTTATTTCAGTGGGCATATGCGTCTGGCGAAGATGAAGAAAGCATGTACGCTGTCACAGGTTATACAACAGAAATTATAAAATAAACTTATTTCCTTCATAAAAAATAAAAAAAAAATCTTATATTAAAAAGTAAACCATTTGACCAATTGTAAATTAAATAGAAACTAAAAATGTCTTCACTGTAACTAACATCAAATTAGTTACCAATAATACTTATTTGATAATCATATTATAGTAACAATCCAGTTTTACTATGACGTGGGAGAGTATGTTGAATACATTATGATGGTACAGAAAAGTTACAAAATAAACTGCTGTTGCATCTACTGATTTGTGGAAAAGTAATAGCATAGCTGTCTTCCGAAAACTACTGACCTCGAAAATTTTCCATTAAACTTTGTGTTATACATTAGTTGTACATATGAAATTGAATTTAATTTCTTCTATCGAAATTCAAACGTCAAACAAAGTTATGTGAACTGTTTTTAAAGCTAATAACTAATCAATAAGTCCGCAAGCAATTATCTGTATAACTTATTATTAGGTAGCACTTGTCATGTAAAATTGTTTTGTTCTCAAAGAAAAAATAGGCAGCGACTCAGATTCAAATTTCCTTTAAATTGATTAAAACTCCAATTGTAGTACCTTCCAATTGTCATACATTTCAGTTAATTCGAGTTACGAATTGGTTCGCATGTTTGCAATTTCTGCAATTGACAGGAATAGAAATTTGAATTTTCCAATTCACCCCAGTATTAACAAAATACACGTGATTTATAACTTTATATTCGAGGCACATAGCAATTCCAGTTTGCAAATATGTACGTTATGAAAATAGTCACACTGCTAACTGCTAGTTATACACGCAAAATGAATTAAATCTTATTAATCTCTAGATAAAACGTGAACAATTTTCTTTTAACGTGAATAGATTCGATATGCCATAAGTTGTATGTATTTAATGAATTGGTTTATTGAGTAGTTAAACGAAGAAGAAATTTTTAAAAAATAAACGAGAAATCTATCTTAGATACCTCAATTTTCTAATTCATCACATTCAAATCATTATTTCAAAAAAATAGCTATTAGATGCAGTTAAGGATACTATTAAAAGAAATCAAAGTACGTAATTGCTCATTTGTCTGTCACACTATTGTGATAGGTTCTGTTTATACCACCACGATCAAATTACATGCATGCCGAACTGTTATACTGTTATTAAAATTGCGAACACCTGCACATACCGAGATCAGACCGATAGAGCCACACCTTACACATCTTAAATATTCAATATGTGCACGGAGTATTATATAGACGGAATGGTTATTAAAAATGTTAGAAAATATTACATACATTGATTATGGAAATTTAATTTTGCGCTCGCTTCAAACGAAGGAAGTTGCTTTCCAGCACGACACTTGTTTATTTTGTTTTATTGGAAAGGATCAGTTATTATTCTCGCTTGATAAACTTATTTAGAAGTGAAATATCTAGAATACATTTGTTAGTAGATACCGTTGCTTACACAGAACAGAAATGCAAATTTATGTATTTGTTGACGTAGATCGTAGTAATATGAATAAAAAACATCAGGGTTCGCGTCCAATGACGTATAATCGTTTATAATATATATATTTTTAAACTAAAAGATATTTAATGAAAAATCCCGTCCTCTACTAACTTTCATTACTGAAAGTTTACGCAATTAACTGCACACAGACTAATTACCCAATCTATATTTGAAGAAAAGCATACCATAGTAGATATTAATTTTTACAATGCACCATATATAAAACATAACGCACCTCTAATTTAAACACATAATAGAATTTAATGGAGCATTTCATAATGTGGCTTCATTCCACCCACACCTCGTAAAAGATACTTTTCTGAAGGTGCTCTTATGAAAAAAGGAGAAAGTAATAAAAAGACGATATAAAGATAAACCGCCTTTAACGGAAAGAATAGTAAAAGCTGGCAAACAAAGGAAGCTCTTCCTTAGATAATTTTTTTCACGCACGTAATGAAAAGACAAGATTAACAACGTAAAATATATACTAATGATTACCTAGCAACTCATTCCACCTTCGGAAAGGTAATGTGCTGAGGTCGACCTTGACCGAATGTCTTTGGGTTCACGCATTGTACGTCGTCACACTTGCACACCATACAAGATTTGAATTACGTAACGCTAAAACACCGAAAAGGAAGCGCAAAACGTTGTTAAGCAACGTGATAATATAAACGCGTATTGTTAATTTCGACGTCTTGGTTGGTAACTCTTTTAATGATAGATCCGGTAAATTAAGGTTTCTGAATATATTGTTCGCTTACACACTAAAATAGTTGCAAGGATTCGTTACATGTAAAAGTAAGTAAAAAGTATGAGAAGTAATATATATTACCAAACCACAAAGTTGTAGAGTCAGAAGTCTAATTTAAAGAAGTAAATACGTAAGCATTCATTGTGTTAGTTCTTTAACCCTCCATTAGACGCCGTCTATTGTATGTAAGTACATATATGTACACATGTGTATATGGTCGCGTGAATGGCAAGTATGATGGATATACATACATACATATTTTATAGGAGTTTTACATAGTTAAGTGGCAGTTGGCCGAATAAAATAAGAACATTAACACATCTTACTAAATTATATACTTATTTTAACAAATAACAGGAACATTCACAGAAAATAAACATGGTTTTAGGATAGAATTATGTACCGTCGCAGTCAGTGCATATATCTTTCAGATGTTCTGGGCAGGTCCGATTATCATATTTCCCACACCGTCTGCGAGTCATCTTGCTACGGCTTCTTCCTTATTCATGTCACCTTCCGCGCAATTCGTATTTTGCTCTAGGTCATCGGTGCTCGAGTGTCAACCAATAATTTTGCTCTTCTTCCCTATTTGCACGTCTTTCTATTTGAGAGTTTGCCCACCTTTTTCTTGACCATCGCAGCAAACCGATTAGATAGATAAGCCATCAAGCGCTTTAATTTCTATAACATGAGTTGGTCTGGCATCTCTCTCTCTCTCTCTCTCGCTCTCTTGAAAAACTTTCTCGAATTTTTCGATGTAAATATTAGTGCTCTGCACAATAATTTCAATTATTTTTCCATCAAAAAACAAGTTGAAAATATCAATTTCAGTTCGCACAGCATGTGGTTCATATTTTGGTCCAGGTAAATGGGTAATGATGTTACAAGCTCTTGCTCTAACATTAACGAGCAACCTCCTTTTTTGCAATTTTTTATTACCATCTTTTCAACAAAGAAAAACACTTTCTAATTCTTCTTGACTGTTCTCTGAAACAACATCTAAAGCTTCCTACTCCGAGTGGTCTCCTTTAGAATCAACTTCTTCATCGTCAAAGCTTCTTGCGTCTCTGTATAGTTCGATCTCTGGTCGGACCTTCTTTTGTTGTAGTTGACATTTTCAGTCAAAATTGCTGTAAATATACAAATTTCCCCGTCACATTCACTCATGAAAATATTTTCTATAATTTAGTTATGTGCAAGGTGTTGATTGTAATTTATAATTAAAAGTATGATCAACAGTTTAGGGAAAAATATACCTACGTACGTAATTAATTGTCAATAAACTACATTCTTATTAACTAAATTGATTGTTGTAAGTTAGAAATAATCCGATAATAATTAATACCGTATCTAAGCTTTAATAGTAACGCAATTAGGCGCGAGATGACTATTGTCATCCAATGTTATTCACAGCACAATAACAAAACGTCTGGTAAACTATAGAATAAATTAACCTATACAGAATATTTGAGTGGGGATGACACTTGCCAACCGCGCGCCTAATGGAGGATAAATCCTAACGATAACCTTAATTTCATAAAATAGTTTTAATAATTGATCTGTGATTCAATATTGCAGAATGAAAAACCCTGCAAACAGTTTTCGAAGAAGTGTTTTCCCCAAATTGTTTTATACTTTAGATTTGACATTAAACATAAATATTTGATTCCATTGATTCCAAAATACTGCTAAATGCTTAATGCAAAAAGATAACTATCAGTGTCGCGTGATAACAAAAGAAAAAAATAAAATTCAACATTGCCACTATGCGTGCTGCACATGTACAGTGACCAGCACCTTAATCGAAACCATTCTCAAACTTTGTGAATCTTAATAGCAAAAGATCGATGTTAGCTTACGGTGATGTCGATTTAGAAGCTGATCATTGATCTTTATACTTTCGTTTTAATACCACAACTGTTGATGGTGATTGCTTTAGAAACTTTCACTTTTGTTAGCTTCCATAAAACAAATGGAGTTTCAATTTCGAAAGATAGATATGACACTAGGCAGAAGCTTTACTACTTTTGTTTTAATAAAATCATAAACATTTCATGTATTACGACGTAATTCAGAACAAACAATCAATTATGTGAATAGTAAATGATCTGCGAAACTCTCAAGCTTTTCAGAGAAAGATAAATAAATATCTTGGATTTCACTGAATATATATGTAGGTATAATTAATTAATTTAGATGTATCTTATTAAACTTAATGAGAAAAGTATAATAAGTATCGAGCATTACTAAACAAATCATCAATTATCTCTGTTTGCCGATTTTTTGTGCTACATACTCAACATTAATTACTGCAATTATATTAGCTGAGGGCATATATGTACCTCATCATTACAAAGGTGTACGTACGGGACAAAAGAAAAAATGTTTGTTAAACTGACTCACTAAAATACAAATGGTCTTTTCATTCTTTTGTTCTGCTCGGTGCAGCTGTTGCAAACACAGCTTTAATCAATGAGTGGTAGACATTAAAAGCAACAAATTTTGTTCAAACTACGCCTTTGACGAATGTTTGCACAAAACAAATAAACAGACGCGTATACTCTACTATCAAACCAATTACATTAGTTCACTCTAGTTTGTATTGCGATTTACATCTGAAAATTGTTTAGCAGATATGTAGGAACCGTAGTTTCCAATTTGGTTGGTAATCAAATAATTTAAATGCGAAATCAGGCATTTCAGAGAACCAAACACCAATAGCTGATTTAATTAGTAAATACATATGTACATTATCATGATAATAATTAAACGCTCCAGAAGTACATAAAATTCCATTGCTGTTATAGACTAACTAATTATATTTAAATTGTGCTATAGTAGCCAAATTTAATATTCAATTCGTGCTACATTTTCTATGAAATCTATGTTATTCGTTCAAAGCTAAAAGCTAAAGTAATACATGTTTATGAAAGAACTGATAGAAAACATAAGTTATTATAGTTAATAACGATAAAGGCTTTCGCATCGTGCGCTCTATTATGAAGGCATCCGGGTTTTAACCGTGTTATGGTAGTGTAAAATATATAAACCAAAAATAAAATAAGACAAAGCAGATAAATAAATAAATACGTGAAAAGAAACTATAATCTGGATGTTTCACCACTAATCTAACTTCCTGCTTCAGGAGTGAAAGGTGGGTAAGCAAAGTTAGAAGGTCATACTAACTTGACATGTCAATCACGGTAAAGGCAAAATCTTAGTAGTTGACTCAGTGTGTTGGTAAGTCAGCGTGTCAACCAAACTTTGTTACTTTGTTAAGGCAAAGGGTTATCGCCTGTAGCGTGTTCGATATATAATATACCGTGACCTTCTCACTTTCTATGACCAGCTTTCACTCCTGAAGAATTTACTTGCATTAGTGGCAAAACGACGAGTTTGTAGTTTCTTTTCTTTTATTTTTTTTTTTTATATTTGCTTCATTTTACTTTCTGTTTGTATATAATTCCACAACTATGCCGCGGTTAAAATCCTGATGCCCTTATAATGGAAGTTGAATGCCTTAGACTAGGTAGTCTTCAGGAATATCAAAACACATCAGACAGAGAAACAACAGAGAAACATTCAGCACTGATTAAGATAAAATGAACCATTCATAATCAAACGTATTATTCAACCAAATTAATTACATAACATTTTTCCGTGGTCTCTACTTTCCAACATGAACTTTTACCGTCCGCAGAAGCCTCAACTTTAAATTTTTAAATATAGCTTTTCGTCTTCTGAATACTCACCAAAATACCATATCTACGAGATATATATTAGTATTTAAAATTTAAAAGAAATTAGCTTTTATTTGATGTATGTACCAATGTGTACTGAATGTCTCACAAAATTGTTTATTACATATTTGTTATTAGTAATCTATATGTAATGGGCTGCTGAAACACTGCATGCACCAATGCGAATTAAGGATTTCTCGCATATAATTTGCAGGAGAGTTAGTTAGTTAGGAAGAGTTACAAAATTTGTAAAAAAAAATCATTTTTGCTCATTTAACTATAATTTTTTATTGAATTATTAATATGTTTCAAAAATACAACTTGAATAAAAAAAAGTTGGCTAACGTTTCGCGAAAAAAGTTGCCTCAGAAGCGGTTCCATTTAAATGAAATTATTCCCAAAACTCGCAGTATACAAAAACATTTATGCTTTTTCTCAGTTCACGCTTCTTACAGTTGATGACACTTGCGAGAACATATAAACACAATCTGTCTTACCCCTGATAGATTTTCTGTTCTGCAAGGTTTTGCCGCGTAGCTTGGCATAAAAATTAATACCTCTATTATTAAACTATCTCTTTCCTTCCAATTACTTTCAAGTAACTAATCATTACTATGTTATTGGCACTGACTTAATAAATACGTTTCATTTATGACGTTTCAACAAGAAATTTCCTTGAATAAGACTCGATTTTTCAGAATCTATGACTAGAGAGTCTGTATATAACCGAACGTGTGCAAGTGTGGGTAAGATTTATTATACAAGAAACTTACGTAATTAAACAGCAAATTCTTATAATACAAATCTTTTTTTCGTTTCAATTTCCGTGAATTAATATAGTAATATACGCCGTAGGTGTACAGCTCGCAATCCAAGTTTATTGGAATTAATAGCGGTGATCTTTGTTTAGCGAGTTCCGCACAGATGGCCGTGGTAACGCTATAGCGAGTTATACTTTCGGTGCCCGAGTGTCTACTGTTTCGAATTGCCCGCAGGTTATTCATAATCATTTACGTGTAAAAGCAAGGAAGTATAATTTGACACGTAACGCTTGTAATATCATTGTAAGAAAACGTAATCGTAATGATAATAATAGAACTCACGGTAAGGTGGTATCACGGACATTGTGTTTTTAAAGAGCTCGTGAGAGTTGTCGAGAGTTTAAGGCCACAGCTGTTTTTATCACGAAATATTCAAGTACGAAACGAGCTGGTTTTAATAACGTGTGCGAATCCTGACGAAGCGTATTGAATGAGATGTCGTGATTTTGCTAAATCACGTTGAAATTACGAGGAATATTCGTTTTAGTCGTGATCATTTAAATTTTTAAACAAGTACAACTATTCGAATTGCAACAACACGTAACAGTTCTTCATGTGAACTAAATCAGAAATGGGAACCAATCTTTTCTGTTGTACCTACAAAGAGTACGAATTTATTAAGTCGCAGAGAGCGTTAAAGTATTTTAAATCACCGTAGTTCTACTGCACACGATACTTCCAATTCCATAAGATTCTTTGATATATGTATGTCGTCGACTAAGAATGGCTTTCATCCAGCTAAACTTTTCACACAATAGAGGAGTTTTTCAAGCAAAAAATATAGAATTCGGAGAGCTTCGCTAGCTTCAGTGATAACTTTCAACAAACCTGGCTAATCTCCTCTCACGTACAGTAAACCTTAAAAGTTTTTAAAGTAGATACTATAAAATGTATATTTTGCCTACCTTTAACGATATTTTTTTCTTGAGACAACTCTTTATGTTCACTTAAATAAGTGTAGGTACTTATATTCTTTGTAGACGCAAAATGTAGAAGAAATATCATGAGTATTTATTACTCCTTCAGTTTACACTATCCTCCTCTACACAGGAAAATATTTTATTGTCAACTTATTTTCCATTACTTCTTTTTGAGTTTAGATAAGTCAATCTTTTCATTATATTATCAGAAATTCCTATTTCTCCAAAAATCTGAAATAGTTGAGATTAAAAACTAAAGTAATGATCCAATACGTTCCGATTCTTGCTTTCTAATAACCGGAAGTGTCAGAAAAAGATAAAAATCACACAAGTGAAATGCAGACACCAACTAGATGCATAGATTCCAAACGAAGATTCATTTGAGATGAAATACAGTGGTTGACTTTGTTGCTGCTGCTTTGTCTTCATGTCATAGATCTACGAGCCCCAATGCCGAGGATATCCGTTCTTCTTACGGCATATCATAAAAACAACCACAAAAAAAAACACGCCAATTGCGATAACAACGGGAGGGATTTAGTTAAGTTTTGTTTAGTGACACAGATTCAACATGCGGCCAGAAAATAGATGTATTTAAATTTTGCGTAAACCAATAATTGAATTTATCCTTCATAAAATATGGTGACAAACTGGGTTGCCGAATTTAAGCGTGGTCGTAAGAGCAGAAATTAAAGAATAAAGACCTTTTCTATCAGCATATCGCACCTGCCCACAAGTCTACCATTGCCATGGCCAAAATTCATGGATTACGATTTAAATTAGTGCCTCATTCGCCTATTTCTCAGAGATGACTCCCAGCGATTATCATCTCTTTCCAAATCTGAAAAAATAACTCGGCGGAAATAAATTTTCGTCCAACTCCAAGGTAACCAGTGCTGTACATAGGTATCTAGACGACTTGGATTCATCGACGTCAATGAAGATATTACTAATTTAAAATATAATTAGAATAAGTTTGTTGAGCGAGCAGGACACTATATTGAAAAATAACTATCAAACGATCCTCGTATTAGCAACTGTATTATTATGGACAAAATACTCAAAAATATAATACGCCCAATCATTATTCCTACCTAACTTGTCCAGATATGCAGGTGCGTCAATGTAATATTGTGTGTGTTCTTTACCAGTATTTACTGAAGAAGCTGCACCAAACCTTTTCGTCGATATCTTCTTTTTAATACGACAAAGCTTAACCGATGACTTGGACAACTTTGACATAGTTGCTCATCTCTAGAAGTAATTTTACTAAATCTCGAATCTTTATCTTAACAAGGTTGGGGCTGTTGTCTTCACATGAACTATTATCAGAATCTAACGAAAGTCAAATATCTCGTGAAAACACTATCTAATTGTTTGTTACAGTTTCTTTTGGTTTCGCGATTTAATAAGTGTTACAATTTTATCACAGCTCGCTTATTTCAATTTGAATTATTTAGCTAATTATGAGTTATTACCTGTTATGTACTTTAATGTGACCATGAATAATATCATTATTTGTCGCTTAGCTTGGCAGAAATCTACTATTTGAGGAACGTATGCAGCAAAATATGCCAATCACAGAGCGCCAATGCTAAGCATGTAGGTAAAGTTTCTTTGGCCGAGTTTAATAAATTGCCCTCAGATATCAAAACACAAAAATCATGGAAGATGACATCTGAGTCAATCAAACCATAAAAAAACGCGCGTGCTGACAAAGACTATTTCGAAATAACATGGAATTACAATCTCGGGCACAATAAATGTTCATCAAGACTTATTAGAAGAAGATTGTGAAAAGAAATTTATGTATTGTGAATAGGTTCTTCTTACGATGACGTCTAGAGTAAAATTTTCTAAATTGTGTATTTTATAGAACAGCCGCTCAAAAAGTGCAGTGAGATGCGCTGGTGGTATCAGTCGCCCTCTAAACTTCAAGTTTTGAGTATGGACATCGGTTCGGAATATGATTTTTTTATATAAATAAGAACCTGTAGCAACCGCCTATGCCTCATATTCAACCATTTGAGTTCAATCAATTTATGCGACACACGACCTCGCCTAGGAATTCCAAATATTAAACGTATACAGGAATTCTGTACCCTCCATATACGATTATTACATTCCTTTGTTAAATGAGGATCATATACAGGACAAGCAAAGGTGAAGTGCGTCAACAAAGATCAGTGGTGAGGATAGATCAACTTCAAATTCAAATAAACTTTTGGTACTGAATGCAATACATGTGTACATATTAAAGCGATAACTATTGTCTAAGATTAAACATAAATCTCTACATTAATTGGAATTCGGATACCGTGAATCGTTACAGTTTGATAACAGATAACAGTTTGCAGAAGGCAAGGTAAGGCAGTTCGATTGGCAAAGAAAACAATGTAAGACCTCGCGGCAGTTAATATTAGGGCATGCTTTCTGGATATTTCTGGAGACTACCAAGATCCCTCTCTCAAAAAAGCCCCAGGAAGACCAGAGACCGCTGGCATAGCTGAACGTCATCAGAATACATACATATGAACATTACATCAAAGATGAGATCTATGCAGTAAAGAAGTAGGTATAGATATTAAAGAACAAAGGAGCGAGAATTGAGCCTTGTGGGACACCGCAATATACATCTCTAAACCGGGACAAGCAACCACCCACCTTTACGCATTGTTCTCTGATTTGTAAATAAAACTGCAGTAATATAGACGCTAAAGAAGCTAAGCCAATATATTTGAGTAATTAGCAACAAGTGGCGAACAGTATCAAAGGCTTTAGTGTAATCCAGAAAAACTAAGAAAGAAAAATTACCTTTATTCAATTCTCCGATCGAGCTATCGGTTATATCCAACAGCGTAGTTGTACAACTAAGAAATTTATTATTTTGATAAAAGGATATGATGGAATTATTCATGTGAGAGTTCGGTATCTCATCTAAGAAGAAATTATTAATTTATTGTGCATCTGCCAGCTGCACACTAATTCCAGATTGTTGGCGATGTCCAATGTCTAGCGATTTTAGTATTTACCTCCAAAACGAAACAAACACGATAAGTGGTTATGCTAAAACATCTGTATTTCCCATAAATTCTTTAAAATATTTGTAACTAAAATAAAATTAGAAGAAGCACAACAAGAAAGAAGAGAAGACAATTCTACGAGAATCTATAGTTAGACAGTACTGAAATAAGTACATATATTGTTTAACTGCACGTTAAAATACGACTGTTTCTGAAGATCGTGTGTATATGTACAGCTAGATGCAAAAGTATCCGGACACGTATCGACAGAGAAACACCTGCCGCACAATATTTTGTTCCGAATAAGCGGAGCGTCAGTATACCGTACGGAACTAAATATTGTGCGGCAGGTGATTCTCTGTCGATACGTGTCCGGATACCTTTGCATATAGCTGTACATACATATACATACGTAACATTACATTTAATGCTACTCTTACAATAATTTGTTTTCACTTTCTTTTCAGCAATACATCACCTGATAATAATGTTTTGCTGAAGACTGTTAAAAATATAACGTGAATTAAAAAAGAATCCTTAAGTAGACAAACAATATAACTACAACAGTAAGCATATTCAACGAACGATAAATTGTTTTGATAGAAAACTAATATATTGTTGTTAGCACCAATGACCTCTAGCCATATACAATCTGGTTAATCATCAACAAAGTTATAAATACAACATCTAAATTCAAACTATCGCATTTGCATGTATGTTGAGAGCTGAAACTAGGATTACAATGTACATAACAGCGGAATATTGCGGAACACGTTAGAGGGAAAATCAACTTCTCGACATACTTTCGCTTTATGCTTTACCTCTTGCACAATGTCTATACCATGCAGATTATTTAAAAATTAGGATTTCGTTTTCGCACATAAATGCATTTGCTAAGTGTTCCATGGTATGGTAATTACAAGCAAATATTTTTAAATTTAACGGATTAATTGTGAAACGCATTGCTATTTTAAATATTTTCGAATCTACGAATACATCATCAGTGTTTCTTCTTATAATTGCAAGCGTAAGATTTTTAATTACATAAGTGTAAGATATTATGTATGTATATATATTTCTTTGTTAAAATATGCGTAATATATGTATCTAGAGAATTTTAACAATGGATTTTCATACTTAACTGAGCGGAATGAACGAATTAGAACAGTCTTATATATGATGATATATACATTAATCCGTATGCTTTGAGTTAATAGGTAGAGGTCTTATCCGTATGTATGTACATATACATATACCTGTACCTACTTCATCGCGCCGATCACTACAAACAACACACATTACGTAAATTACCTTTTTAATCCCACGCAAAACGTTTATTGCTGCAATTAATTCACAACACACTTTGTATCTCCAATCATAAAATTGAATACTATAACTCTATGACAGTAAGTAGATCCAGGGGACGTATCTACAGTAAGTTGATTTAAGAATATACACAAATAGAAGACATTAAAAAACAAAAAACAAAACGTTAGTGCCGGTAATGTCTTGTTATGATACGAGCATTATTATATTCAATTACGAAGGATATTTGTTATCGATGCTAAGTAACACAACTTTATTGGGTTTAGAGTTCTCCTCCTGTACATGAAGTAATTTAAGAATTCTGTCATTCTTTAGTAAAGCTTATTTTATGTATATTTAGCTGTTTGATCTCAGCTATCTTAAACCTTTCTGAAAGATTGGCCAAGAAATTCAATAGTTTACCACTGCATCTTAGAGTGTTCTATCATATAGATACAGCTGCAGTTGCATCGCAGTTATAAGGTGTATTGCATATAATAAAATTTTGAATTGCGGAGAGGAGATATTGATTTCATTATATGGAAGTTCCTGTTCATCAATTAACTAATCCAAATTATTATAGGTCTAAACGATTCTAACTATCTACCTGAAGCTTTAACGGCACTAAATTATAAACATAAATAATATAACCAAATCCTTGCATCTCCTAATAGTATAACAAAGCTTATAACCTTAATTACATCCTTCCAATCGTTTGCTTTAATACTCAACCGTGTCTTTACAAGCCAATAGCGAAATTATGAAATTTAATTACCAATCAAGCTAGATAAATTCCAAGTAGCAATGACTAAAACGTTTTATCTGTGTTCTTTATATGTAAAATTTCATTTATTGTAGCAATAAGATGCAACACACAATTGACAATCTCTTAGTGAAACTTTTCTGTTATGTATTTTTTATTTAAGCGAGCTACCATTTACGTAACCATCCAATTTTATGCTAATTTTCTCGCTGACCCTAGATAGCCATTTAACATTAACTTCTAACTTTCTCTCATACAATAATAAAAAAAATATTGTAATTATTAATTTTTGAATATTACTACACTACAGCAGCAAATGAATGAGGAAATTAATATTATTGAAATCTTAAAGCGACAAATATTACGTCACCTCCTGTATTCGGTTTTCACACGCTGAGATATAATTCTCACAGAACGAAGCTAATGATCTTAGAAATGTACCGAATCAACCTTGACTTAAGCAAAACGTAATATTTATTATATTATTCTTCCACAAACACGCAAGTGACAAGGTCAAAGAAAATTAAATTTTTCTTTTTAATGTAATTAGTTTCTCTTACTTTTACTATCAGATTAGATCAATATGAAAAGAATAAAATGTAGAGAATTATATATAATTATGTAATGTTGCAAGTAATAATAAGAATATAACATAGGTACTTGTGGAATTCGAATTTTTTCTTTCTGTCTCATTATACATATTATAATCGAATTAAAGTGATAGTGCTAAAAACCAGTTCAATGCTAGATTGCTATAATAATAATTCCGTGCGGTGTTTTCTAACTAGCTAACCAAACAGCGTTAGTGTCGTTAGTTTGATTGTACCAATCACTATTTGCACTGAAACGGCAAGCACTAAATACCGTCTTTTTGTCGACTGAAATATAATTTTTTAGCCAAAATAGCTGCTCAATACTTTACCTTTCTGTATTTATATACATATATTTATATTTACACTTAAAGAAATGTATTTTGCTCGCATCTCTGTAATGAATCGTATATAAAAAAATCATTTCAGTGGCCTCATAGAACATTCTAGTTGACATTAAATCAAAATACTATTAAAACAAATCAATTGCCGTTATTAAGAGTTAATACCATGTACTAGCCTCAGAACGCCTCAAAGAACCTATAATAAAAAATTATACTTGCTGCCCTCAAGTGAAAAGAGACGGTTCCAGGATCATAAGTTGGTGGAACGAACGTCTTTCACAATTAAAATGGAAAACCCACAAACTTCTTAACAACGCGAAAAAAGCAGATGAGTGGGAAACGTAAAGAAAGACACTCGCTTAATACAATGAAGCTTTAAAGAGAGACCGCTGCACCCTAATCAACATGCTTACCAGTCAAGAAAATCATATGATAGTGCCCTACAGCAACTTATATCGCGAGTGCAGATATCTATCAACAGTCAGGAGATTGTTCTGGAGGCATCTGATAATGCCTCCTGCAAATCAATGAGAAGAGCTGCCAAGAATCGTGGTCTGGAAATCATTATTTGTAAGTGGATCAAGACCATGCTAGAAGGACGACTCACTGAAACATCATTAACAAGTAAAACAATGTACGTATCGGTGCGCAGAGAATGCCCTTGGGGAGGGGTTTTATGGCCCCTACTATGAGATTTTGTTATTGACGAACTACTTGTAACCTTAAATAATGCAGGATACTATACGCAGCGATATGGAGATGATATTGCCGTACTCATAATGGAGAAAAATGCAATCACTATTTCAGAACTCATGCAAAGAGCTCTGGAAACAACAGAAGGGTGGTGTAGGCAGGAAAACCTAAGAGTTAATCATGCGAAAGCAATACCGGTTTCCTTTACGAGAAGAAGAAAGCTGGATAGCCTAAGACCACCAACACTACATGACGAAACGGCACAATTCAGTCAAGAACCAATATTTTTTGGCACCGTAAACAGATGGTAGACAGGTGCAAATGCGGACTACTGAGCTATGTTCACCTATGGCTGCCTGATTCCGTGGTATAAAGCTACACAGCAGCAAGCAATTACAAAACTGGCAAAGCTACAAAGATTAGCTTACCTGTGTAGTACTGGTGCCGCAAAAAACACGCCTACAGCTGCTGGGTGGTGGAGATTGGAGAGCCCAGAATACTTCGAGATATACAAGAATAACCGCCGAGATCAAAAAACCCTATCATTGATATGAGCTGTGACACAATGATTCCCAAGCTCTCCTTCGACAAACCCTTCAAGGTTGCCCTAGATTGAAATAAGTGGAAAGTAAAACAGAAACCGGCAATCTGAACGGTTCAAAAAGAACGACAGAAATCTTTCATTTTTCATTTGAAAAAGTATTAAAAATAATACAAATTTTATATACCTACTGTGTTTATTTCAAACGGTTTCATAGATATTCGTGTTTAGAGTAAGAATAATTTTAATTTTATTTTTATGGTTCATTATTGATTGGTAATTTAGGCAATGTTTTGACATTAATGACATTTACTTGATTTACTAATTGTCATAATAATTGGCTTCATTCGTACATTTATTTATTTTGCATTGAAATTGTCTTAAAAATATACGTTTGCAAACAAATAAAGACGAATTAAATAGGATTTTCATTTATGTACTGTCTCGCACAAATGAACTTGAAGCATATCGGGAAACACGCCTTTACCAGATCAGAAAACATTTATTAGTCGGGGTGCAAATTCCAGAAATTACGGTATGTAGGTACCTTCGAAAACACCAAAACTATTTTCATTCATTCTAACACTCTTTCATCTAGGTCTTGCAATAACTAAGACTGCAATCCATCAGGTAGGTACGACAGGTCAACGCTAAAAGTAGAAAATCTGTAATTTTTTAGTTTTTCTCTTTCAAAATAAGTAAGTACCACACAAGCAACAGTCAGTGTGCGTGTATATAGTTTTAGCAAGTGGTGCCAAAATGCTAGCGCAAGAGCAATTAATCTGTAAAAATTAGCACTACCACCAAAAGCTTTTAATTCTATATTGGACGAAAGAAATTCAAGGTTGATTTCATTGGTATCTTTACATTTTGATGCAATTGAGGATGAATCCTGTTTACGCTCTCACTTTTGTCATTAAGTAGATCATCAGACAGTTTTTACAGTTCTTAGTACCGCAGTATTAAGGGATACTCTAGCTAATACACTATACCCATATATTTATTATTGTAACTATAAGTTTATGCTGTAATACGTTACACCCACTTCAGTGTGAACGGAATCTATACATATGTTCTTGTAATAAAAACAGTAAAATTCACAACAATCCCGATAGGCTTTTGTGAATCAACCAATTACGGCTAGGTTTCCGCAAATTATATAAAAACGTAAGTGTTAGTCTAACAATGCTGTTTTAGCGGATTTACGCAAAAAAATTCACGCGCCACGCCGTACGATATTTGATAAATGGACAAGCATCATATTTTTTGTACAAAATAGCGGGGAAGTGTCATGTAATTAAGGATATCGTTAATCACGCACTGGAAGCTAGCAAGAGGAACAGATATGTTTTTCTAAACAAGAATTTATTAATACAAAACTTTCTAAATGCATACTGTCACATTCAGCTAGTGTATGCTTCACGCGTAGTATTATTTGCATAAAGTGGAAATGATTACTGTTGAGATATGTACGTATACGTATGTGTGAAATTCCTAACTTTCAACCTAGCGGCATTCTGTGGGAATTGTTTCATTTGATTATTTTTTCACCGTTGGGTTATTGTGTCCGATTACTGACATTGAATGTCTCTGAATAGATAAGAAAATTTTATTTTTATCCATGGAATTTTTTGCGTAAATATGAACAATATGAGAATCAAAACAATTACACATTGCATAGATTTTGCCGGTCTTTTCATAACAGCTTAGACTTTTCCAATTAAAGCAGGACAGTATACAAATGCTTTTCTTCTGAGTTTCTTCTTCTTCCACTGCTGAGATTTCATTTTTGCACTACAAGCTTTTACAAATATTTGCAGACAGGCAAACTTCTAAAGCAAACCAGCAAAGCAGAATATAATTATGTCAAAAACACAAGCCTTCTGTAGACTTCTTTCCACATTTCACTTATACTACTGTTTAAAAATTTATGAACTAAGAAAAAAGACCGACAAAACTATTTGTCAGTGCTATAGAAATCACCCATCTGAAACCATATCTTAGGTTTCAAATCTTTTAAACAAATTGGAAAGATTGAATAAAATTACATATGCAGGAAACAGTTCCAATATTTTTATCAGCTTTGTATCACTCTATAAACGCAGTAAATTAACTGCCTCTAAAGCATTCAGCTTGTAGATGCTCTTTACTTAAGTAATAAGTATTCCGAGTAAAAATATGTAATATTAGAGGTTTACGTGACGTAAGGGTATGGATGGATGGATCATCCTTCTTTGAAATCTTCAAAATTTGACGTATTTGTAGAAGACATACCTGAAACAAAGAAAATCATTTATGTACAGTAATAGTTATTTTTTCTCATACAAGTTGAATACATACAGTTGAAAAAAGATAAATGATTAACTTTCATTAACATAATTTATAAAGACAACTATGTTCTACACTTTCATTCCCAATTAGTCTTAGTTTGATAATTTAGTGTAAACAATTCATAAAATGTCTCCCAATTCCTGGGATTTTAAAAATTACATCGCCGATATTGATAATAATATTCAACTGAATCCTGACCGGCTATGGAGCTTCATAGGTCAAAAGTCAAAATCCACTCGTACACCACGACAAATGGTTTATAATGAGCAAGACCTCTCTTGTCCTATTGACATAACAAATGCATTTGCTAATCATTTTGCTTTGATGTTTGCACGTACTAAGATATACGACTTGTCTGATGGCTCTTTCATACCGTGTTTTAACCTGAATGAATTTATAGAAACAGATGTTCTGGATGGGTTAAAATGCCTTAACTATGGGTCCTGATGGAATACCTAATTTTATTGTGAAGGATTGTCGCTACGCGTTTGTGCTATATATTTAATTTAATATTATCAAACAAAAAATTTCCTACTGCCTGGAAGGTATCACGTATAACGCCGGTTTTCAAAACAGCTGTAAGAAGTGATGTTAGCAACTATCGTCCAATTTCTATTGTATGTAATTTTTCCAAAGTATTAGAATGTATGATATACAAACCATTATATGTCCATGTCGTAAATAAACTTCTCTTCCTCCGCGCAGCATGGATTTATTAGAGGTAGATCGACCGCCACGAACTTATGTTCCTTTGTTCATTATGTTTCTGAAGCCCTGGACGGACGTCATCAGGTCGATGTGGTTTTCACAGACTTTGCTAAAGCTTTCGACCGTGTGCAACATCAATTGATTTTATCGAAACTACAGATTTGGCGTTGCTGATAATGTGATAGAGTTACTACGGTGTTATTTGAGTGGTCGCACCAACTATGTAGAATATAAGAGCTTTAAGTTTCAGTTTTATGAGTCCTTGTCCGGGGTCCCTCAAGGATCTGTATTGGAACCGTTGTTGTTTTTGATTTTTGTAGACGATATTGCAAAATCTATATCAAGATGGAGTTATTTACTGTATGCTGATGACTTGAAAATCTTTCGGCATGTCGACACCTTAGCTGACTGCAATGCCCTGCAGAATGATCTAGCAGCTCTTTCTAGATGGAGTAGCCGTAACTGTTTGTCATTAAATACTAGCAAATGTAAAGGCATGGTGCTTAGTAGGAGACAAACTGTCATTAATTATCCGTATGAAATAAATGGTACCACTATTGAACATTGTGTGCGTTTTAAAGATCTGGATATACTTTTGGATTCCAAACTTACGTTTAATGATCACATACTGGATATATGTATGCAAGCAACTAAAGTATTAAGTTTTATATCGAGAAATACGAGAGAATTGAGTATTTCTGCTGTGGTATCAACTTATAATGCTTTTGTTCGTTCTAAGTTGGAATACTGTGAATTGTGTGGAATCCCGGTTATTTATATTACATCAATATGGTTGAAGGAATTCAGCGAAAATTTCTAAAAACTTTATACTATCGCCAGCATTTAGTATTCCTATCTCATAACTACTCCTATGGTGATCTACTGGATGAATTTGGATTCTTTTCTCTAAGCAACCGCAGGATTATATCTCAAATTATTTTTGTTTTTAAATTAATAACTGGAAGTACCTGTGCTCCAGATTTGCTGAGTTTACTAAACTTCTACGTTCCTAGGTTAAATAGTCGCAATAGTGCTACTTTTTACCTCCCTTTCTGTAGTACGCGTCACTTCTCTCCGTCACCAGTACTATCAATGTGTTGCAGTGTTAATAGTTACTGCAATGATATTGATATTTTGAATGTTAGCTTGAGGTCTTTGCGAGCATTACTATTGCTCAAATTTAATTGTCTTACTGTTTAATAAGTGTTACCATCTCTACGTGTTTTTTGTCTCTTTCTTTCCTAGTATAAGATTTATCCTGTAAGAAGTACTGTTACTGTTGGATAAATAAATTATTATTATTATTATTAAAATCAATGCTTATTTGTTTGAAGAGCATCACTTGAAACTTGTATATTATATATATATTATATTGAGCCATTTACTTATTCCCGTCCAAACAGGACACTAAGAAGTAAAGTAACACAATATGCTGTGCCTAGAATATCTTGAAATATAGTGTAAAACAGTGGATTCGTATAAGCCTTCACCTGCAACCCCTGTACTGTAATTTTGCTTCTACCTATAATACTGGGGCTGTAAAACTTCACCAACTTTACAATATTTGTGTTTTATTGTGCCCTGATACTGAAACAAAACAGCATATATCATTATCAAGATATGTATGTATGTATATCATCAATTTAATAGTATAGTTCTATTTTACATTAACTATAGCTTGATTTGCTGGAATTCAATATAATTCCGTAGATTTACGTACCCACAAAATGGCATTCAAATAGAAAAAATGCCTAATAATACAAAATGTATATCTCTAGAAATTGTACGACTTCTTGGAAACATTTACTCGAATTAGGCAAATTGTAGACAACAATCAACCATGCAAAATGCCTAAAGGAACTTATGGAAAGAGCAGTTGCTATACAGTCTAATACATCAAAAGGAACGTTTATTATTTGAAAATTAATTGCTCCGGGCGGAGGGGTTGTGAATGCTACCTCTTGTATCGATATCTGTTTGTGTAGGTTTCTCTATATTTCGGTGTTCACTTCCCACTTGTAGCACAGAATCCAGCAACCATCCTATAGTTATTGTATTTCGTTTGAAGAGAAACGACAACTACAATTGAAACTCCAAACGATTATAGTTAAGTATGTACTGTGTATTTAACAGTTTACAAACTGATATACGTAAACGTCTTCCACTAATACAAAACAAAACACTAACAATAGAACGGAGAATCTGGTATTTCGTTGACAGGGGATAAAGCTGAAAGTAGTAATTGCAGAAGCTGAAGCTACCGATACGAGACATGAAAGTTTCGAAGTCCCCGAAAAAGTTTAACCGCAGTACAAGGCAATAACAATTTCTCGAAGCATTCAACGGTTCTGTTCTCATAAATGTCTAACAATTCACGGTGAGTAATGAAACAAAGTTTATTGAGAAATTGTTACTACGTAGAATTCTAACTTAATAAATGTTTGTTTTTAACTAACTGTGCGACAGTGAGATGATACTTTTGATGCCATAATTCATTAAATCAAGTCCGTCTGTAAAACTAGATATGGAAACGAATAAAGTTTTGCCAATTAAAGAAGTCGGAGCAGCTCCGATTCTCGAATAGAGAGTCTTGCGAATACTAGGTACTTTCCAAGACAAAAAAAAACTATAATGGAACAACTTCCTGAGATTATTTTCAAATATGTTAAGGTAATGACTAGACTAGAATTCAAATTTTACAGAAATCTATTGGATGTCGTCCTACAGTAAAACCTGTGTTAACGGACCCCTGTATATATCGGCCACCTGTGATAACGACGAGCTTTAACATTGCAAAAATCTACAGTACGAGTATTTCTATATATACAAACCTTGCATAACGGCCGCCTTTACAAAGCGGTTACGGCCAGACGATCCCAATATTTTATCACATAAAACTAATATAATTTACCTCCCACGTCCCACGTCCGTCGTCCGTATCGAAAATTTTAAAACTCACGTATTTGTTGTTCAGTCTAAAGAAGGTGAAGAGATTTATTTGTAAGGGTTTATTGTTATTTATAATGAAACACGATAGAATTATTTTACAACAGCAGCTGATTGTAGAAGTTTCCGAAAACGCCTGTTCATTCGATCAGATTAAGTTTATCGTTGTGTTCATGAAGTGTTTGAATATGTCGCTAAAAAGAAAACGTTCGTCACTGAAAGACAAAATTGATATTATCGAGGAGAGTGACTAGTATAATTTAAGGTTGCGGAAGTTAGCCGAAAAATTCGAATTTGGAAAAACTCAAATTAACGATATCGTGAAAAACAAAAGTGATATTAAAAGGATGTATGAAGAAGCTATTAATTCGAATCAGAAATGGAAGTTCCCTAAAACGGGTGGAGTAACAGTAGATCAAGTTGTGTATAAGTGGTTCAGCATGGCTAGAAATAAAAACATTCCCATATCTGGATCATTGATTAAACAAAAGGCGCTAGAGACAGCAAGAAATTTAAACATTGAGAATTTTGCTGCTTGAAATGGTTGGTAGAATGTTTCTGTCGAAGGCACAATATCACTTTTAAATCAATTTGTGGTGAGTCCGCTGATGTGAATTTGGTAGATGTAGAAGCATGGAAATATAAATTACCATAAATTTTAAAGTATTATTCCCCGAAGGATATATTTAATGTTGATGAAACAGGTCTGTATTATCGAACCATGCCAAATAAAACTTTTGCATTAGAATACGATAAATGCAATAGCAAAAAATTGGCAAAACAACGGTTAACTATTTTATTCTGCGTAAATATGGAAGGCGACAAAGAATACCCTTTAGTTTTCGGAAAAAGTACAAATCCTCGGTGTTTTAAGGGAAATCATATCGACAAATTACCTTTCGAGTGGGTGCATAACAAAAAGGCTTGGATGACATCAGATCTTATGACAAAATGTATACACATTTAGTTCACTTATATATGTGTCTCCGTATTCTCTATTTTAAGTTTAAATAAAATCATTTAAAATACTGTCCAAATGAATTTTATTTCTAAAAGAAAAATAATAGCTATCATGTGAAAATATTTGCTTGGAATTTGGCGTGAGTAATATCCATCCCCTGTCTTTTGCGGACACCTTTGAATAACGACCAACAATTTAGATTTTTTTGGTGGCCGCTAGTCACAGGTTTTACTGTATTACTTTTAAGTAACCTACAGCTTATTAATTATATTGTGCTCTATAAATCCAAGCTCTAGTTACTTACATCATATATTATTTCGTAAACTCTTGTCAATTACAGGAAATAAAGCTTCAGCGTCTATATGATCAATTTCTTGGAAAATACAATTCAAAAATGTTAGCATTATAGAGAAGCTAGAAATGGGCAATACAAATTACCTGCAACACAACTTTATTTTCAGTTATCCAGAAAATATGCTTGTACGACGAGAATAATCATCATTATTGAATTGCAGTATCCAGTAGCAATTTAGACAAGATAAAACGATAAAGTAAATGGCACAAAATAGTTCTTAATGAACTCTATAAAAAAAAATTATTTCTCAATTAGTTAACCGATTTAAGCCACAATAAATAATAGCAACCTACTAGAAAAGGAAACATAGAATAGAAATCTAATTTAAAATTAAATAGATCACGTATCTAGCGCATTACTGTGTCATTGTTTAATTTTTATTTTACGTAACGATAACATTAACAAAACGTTTACCTCAACATATAATTGGTGTGCGATCTAAACAAAAGCAGAAGTACCGAGTCACTCTCGCTAGTGAATTCACTCTTTCATTAACAACAGAGTGAGTGCAAACGTTTAGCACGCATAGCACCACTAATAGGAATAATTATGCTTTAAGTTGTCACAAGTTATAGACACTTTAATAGCGTTGTAAATAGCCATCATACCACTATACATCATTCGATTAACGATATGCAATAACTAGAATATGAACAATCCTAACTGACATGTACGGCGGTAAATAAATGCGAAATAAAACATTACATGTTCTGTAAGAAAAACAGTAATTTATCTAATATCGTGTATTTTACGTTCAATATTTTCGTGAAATGACTATTTTGACTCAATGAAGTATTTTTTATTGTCGTTGCGTGGAGGTGGTAAAAAATTCCTAGTATTTATCGAAATGCTAACCTAATAGTAGTAGAAGTTGTTCTGATCGCGATTTTTATAAACACTACCGTCAAAACCATGCTATTAGCTATCAAAGTTATAAGCTTCACAAACAAATCTGACCTGCTAGGCTATAATTTTCACCATTCATAGTCCTAAACTATAATAATTCATAACTATGAAGGAACTACAACAGGCAACAAAATTGTCTCAAAAGAAAGGCTGTAATGTTTAGGAGTTGTATTAAATGATAACCTAATGTTTGGGCTACACAGGAAAGATTTGGCAACGACAACGGAAAACCTGCCTTGAATTTTTGTCAAATACGATACTCAACATGAATTAAGCCTGAAACAAAGAAAGAAGCACTGTATGAAGTGAATGAAATCTAAAATAATGCACTCATGCTTGGCATGGTAGGACGTCATACAGTTGATGTATGCATTGTGGTTCTATACACTGAGACCACATTAGCCCTACAGCTTGTGGAAAACGGAACGAGAACGATTCTCGGCTTTCTATTTTAGACAGAAGTAGAACACATAATTTTAATGCTGAATCTAGCAAATAAAAAAAAATGTGAAACTGATGAGGACGGAAAGAAGCAGAATTCCTCAGAGTCTTTTCCATGCATACATATTTATTTGTTGACGACAATGATAAGTATAATACATATTAACCAATTTTCTCAGCAACCTCTATACTACTGATAATATTAATGGTTTATACTCTTACAATGTTGAACTCTGTATACTGTAATTTATGTAATAATATTAACAGCAATAGTCTATGATTTTGAAGATATTACTTACTATAGTTCGTATAAACGAAAATGTATTATACAATAGTATTATAATAGTAGGTTGTACACCATTATTCTTCTAATATTTATCATCCGACATATGTACATTATTATACTGTGTTCTGCTTACAAAGTTGATCAATACATAGATGATCGGCAAAATATAATTAACATCGTATGTAAACGTCATATGATCTGGCGATAATAATAATAAAATGGAAGATTAACGGCGCGGCGTAGAAAACTTATCCAGTCAAACGAGAACATTACTAAGATAAGCTATGGATCATCATTATGTTTGTAACAAGAATAAGATTAAGAAGTTCTAGATTCTAACAATGTATTCGTCAGTTGTTTATTTTCAACAATTTAATAACGAAGATGATGTGATTTTTATTTAAACCCGTAGTTTTTCAAAATACATACATATGTATATCTTTGTATATACTAATACTAATATAATCTGTTTACGATAACATAGGAGGCACATCATACGAGTAAATAGCTACCTATACAAAATGAAATACCCAAAAATAACTGTTCTTACTATCGTAGATATAGGAACTTTTGCTACGCAAAGGTGCCTGTACTGTACGATGTTGCCATCTCGTGAATATGAACCGGTAACCGATGACGCGAATGGCATGGCAATGAGCTATCATGACTTAATATATAACCTATTAGAGAAAAGATTTGGCAATAATGCGTGCCGTCATTATAATATGTATTTATGAGCTGTCTCGTTTGTTATCGTAAACAGATTATAGTAATAAATTTTACATGAGACGCCAAGTGAATGTAATAAATAATATAGGTATGCTATGCAACCCTAATCAATATAACGAAATCAATCAAAAACAAATTAATATTTACTACAACCAACACCACCACCACCAAATAAATAATAATATAATATAACTCAAATCGACTCTACCGAACAGGAAGCAGATGTTAAAATTTGCTAAACACAGAAAACATGAGTCGCATTATGCCGAGTGCCAGGGCATACTGGAATTAGTAGCAACACAGAAAGATAATCTATTAGCAAAGAAGCCCGTCACAACATCGTTTGTGACACCGGAACCGTTCTACAAAATAGGCATGAGCATCTATAAAACAAGAACTCAAAGATAAGAATGAGAGGCTCAGAGCATCCCTATGGGAGAATGTTCATGGTTTGATACACTCCAAGATATTCCTTGGAAACTTCAATAAACAAAAAGCAAAAACCATACTACCTAAGGCACTGCCACCTTGGGGAACACATGACAAGGATGGGTTTGAAACACAATAGCAATTGAAAGTTTTGCGGGAAAAGTATAAGAATTCTGCTACACAACTGCACTGCTATCGCAATAATTCCTACCAGCCATTTCGTCCTTGAAACCATTACCAACTATTACACTTTATTAAAGCTTTGATACTGGATGGAGAGCTATAGCTGCGGACAAATTCTAGCAACTCATACCTCATGTAAGGGGGCACAATAGATCACCTTGCGTATTACACTTCCTGCTTCTCTGAACAATCGCACACAATTCCGGACCACAGTGAAAGAGTCAGCTTTCAAGAACACAGAACAGGAAACTGTGGCCGAAAAATTCAACTAGGCAAACTAGAGTATTATATCTCCCTTTCCCATTTTCAGGATTTCCGCTACAAAAATAATATTCAATAATGAATCGTTTATGTAATTGTGAACATACCATGTTGAGTAAAGTTTTAAATGAAAACTGACATTTAATCCCTATGAAATAAAACTTCAAATCGAAACTGACGTTATACATACACAATAGTATATGAATGCCTATTTATCAACTACGTCTCCCTACATGCATTATTTCATACCACTTATTAAAAAGAAAATTCTGTAATATTTTACGTTTAATTCTACGAGTATGATATGTGTACCTACAGTTTTCTTATGTAAGGCATTGGGTATCTATTAATCTAGAATTAGAATTAAGTGTCTACATGAAATATTTTTATATCTAATTTGTATATGTAAAAATAACCGAAACCTTCGTAAAAATTACACATTTCTCAAACACTTCTGACACTAGTTAATTTGTACTATTTACATTTACAATTAACATCTGGATAATGAAATTCATGCCACTGCGTATTTAGTTTGCAAATCACTTGAACAAACATGAAAACACATTTGCATGTGGAAAATCTTCCTTATATTCTATTGTCTTCCTTTGGTGTGGTAGTGTATAATAGTCCAACGTTATTACACGAAATAAACTTGCTTAATGTGTCAGGAGCACTTCTTGGTGTAATAATTTAACATACATATGTATGTATATAAACAGCAAAATTAAAATTTATATCTTCCTTGAAAAATAGGTGTTTCTAAGTTCAGCATAGTGAAAATTTAATGTCGAGAAATTATTACCTTCGTTTCAAGTAATCTGTCATTACCGATTAATCTATAAACATATACCAACAAATACATGCTTTCTACAAACTGTTAAACTAATAAATGAACTAAATTTAAACTCGACGAAATTGCCACCAGATTAGTTTTGCAATCTGTTAACTCGTAAATCGGAAATAACAAAACTTCAACATATTTATACAGTAATTAGACATTCTTCATAATAAACGAAACCTCTATAAACCTTTCTGCGAGTTTAAACTTATGTTTTTTGAGAAAACACACATATCCTCTATTTTCATCGCGAAAATGTTTGGTCAATTTCAATACGTAAGCACTTTCAACTGGTATGAACATTATTGCAAAAAGTTTTCAACAGCGCTAAGTAAACCACAAAATAAGAAATTTATTTTTCGTAAAAGCGAAAAATTAAGTATATTCAAATTCAGACTAGGTACTCTATTCTACCAACACATTTTCTAAAACTTTATTTTCTTCAACTGATGTTCTTATTTGTATTCTACTATGCGCTTACAATGTAATATTAATACGAATAAGTTAAATATACATGATAATTTCAAAATATATGTAGATATACATATAACGTTAACTCTGTTATTTCACTCAAAACAATGATTCTCATAAACAAAATGAAATTCTACGTCTTTAACAATTCAATTACCAAGTTATTTTTGTTTAACAGAGATAACATAATTTGCGCAAACAAGCAAAGCTGTATGAAGATGTATGCGTTACATACTCATCATAATTTTGAAACATTAATTATCATTAACATCATCAACATATGCATGTGCATGTACGGATACGGCTAAAGTCGTGTCATTCGTGCCCATGTAATTTAGATATTTTTCTGGGTGGTAAACAAAATATGCATAAACAGGTAAGAAAAATTTTATTATAATTTGACAAAATTTATTCTTCGCATTTATAAAGGAAAACAATTGCTTATTTTTTCAAAAACTAGGATTAGTAAAACTACTACTGCTAGTAGTAAACTGTTATTACGTATTATAAAATCAGAACTTTTCATACTATAATTAAGCCCGTTTTAGACGATGTCAGTTTGGCCAAGAAATTAGATAGGAAATCAGCCATCATTAGACATCGTGTAAAACAAACTTTTTCTCTAATTTACCAGGTAAATCTGATAGTAAAAATTGCTTTGAAAATGTTCATTAATTCCATACTAAATCGGCGCATAGCACTTCTGCGCAACATGATTTTCTGCTGCCAAATAACGAATGAAGAATTAGGAGTTCAATATTGTTGTAGGATGGCAAATTTGAAATAAAAGTGAGACACCATTTTCGCCGAGTGATTCAGAATTAGGGACAGCGGAAAATGATGCTACTTCCTGGACGTTTGCGTGCACACCTACCACACAATCGTAAGATGAAAAGAATGAAAATGGTGGCAGCGGCAGCAAATTAAGAAACGTACTTTTTTTGAATCTACGCCCACACAGATTCTATTAACGAATTTATCAAAGATGCCTTCAATGTATTAGGTGCGATTTCAACATATATTGAAAATCGAACCCAACCTCTACCTTCAACACCAAAATGACAAGACCAGATATTTGCTGAAATTATAGCACAAATATCTGCCAGCATACTAGCACAAATATCTGATAAGAAAATAGCAAAGGAAGTGGAGCATTACAAAATTACAACAATTATGAGAATGATATTTCTGTTAAGTTTGCTTATATTGTTAATAGGTTGTACTTATTCCTACACAGTAACGTTTATTTTCTCAAAATGCTAATAAAAGATAAAAATGAAATAAATAAAAGTATTAATTTTAGTTAAGTGTCAGTCTAGTATTTGAAGCATTAAAATTCTATTTGCTTTAATATCTACAACTCTTCTCAATCCAATCGAATAGATATCCAATTCTTTCGAGCAGTTATAACGTAAGCGATTACATAAAAATGAGCCGAAGGAAGGATCAATAAAGCAAACAATGCGGGGTTATTCTGAGATCTGGTTAGTCGCACGGATAATGGTTTGATATCTCCTAAGGATATGTGTACGTACCTGGATAATCTATACAACTAGTAACTCTGCCTAAATTATTCTTACCGTGGAAGGAATTTTGTCAGTACAAAAGCTATTCCTGAAGGTTTTCATACTTGTTTTGTTTCTACCAACAAAAACCAAATTTTTAGAACTCAGAGTTTGTAGAATCCAATGATCGCGTGAGCTTTTAATTTCAGGGAATACGCTAGTTAGTACTAGTTTTAAGTTGGCATTTTATATTTCTGATGTTAATGGGTATTTTTATGTTACCTACTTCATAAAATCATGATTTTTTTTATGTTTATATGTTTTTTGTTTAAGAATCTTAAGCCATAAGTTCTGGAAGTTGTATTTCGTAATTATACTTTCATAAGGTACATTATGGTACATCATGCTTTTTGCTTCGCGATAAAATTAAGAGCTCGTAAAAAAAAGTGCCTACAATAATAACAAACGATAATAAACATACAAGCAAGTAAAAATCGCATTTCAGGAGTCAATCACTATTAGACACAGTGGTAAAAAATTATTATGAAAAGTGTCCATTTTGGCGTTTTATTAGTTGTAAATATCATAAAAAATAATGAGGTACTACACAAAGTCAATAACGCCATTTATTACTATAATGTTTTGAGATAAATAAAATGCAGTTTTCTTATTCAAAAGTATATTTCATTAATTCAACATCACTCAATAT
>SMLS01063185.1:0-39326 GCA_004785975.1 Popillia japonica
AAAAAAAACATTGCTTTCAACACTATTTAAACATTTGTACATGTAAAACCGGTATTATATAACTAATTTAATTAAATGTCGTCTCAGTATCATGCTATTATAACAATAAAAATAAATGGTTATGAGAACTTTGTGCGTAACAACAGTCATGTTTACGTCAAAGATTGCATTACAGGAATAATAATTATTCATGAAGATAGATTTTATTGTCGTATAAAAAGCAAAAAAGTTTGGGCGACATAATCAAGCTGATCATTAATTATTACCACTGCAGAAAACATTGACCCTGTGTACGTAATATGATTATTTCCAGTTCTAAGTTGGTTGCTATTTCTGTAGCACTGTTTTCTTGTTACAAAACACAAATAAGCTATAGGTAGATTATATTGAATCATATTGGTAATACAAGACAAATGATCAAGTGAGCGTTACTCACAAATAGAGTCACTTGCTTTGTTACTAATTGCTGATAGGTTAGATCTGAAGCAAGTTGGATGTTTCTTTGACTAAAGCGGCGAATTATTCGTTATCCATGACTTGGCAATTATTTAAAAGGTCTGCAATTTTGGTAGTTTCTCTTTCTTGAAAGTAGCTTTTCTTTCTTGAAAGTTAGTGCTGTCTAGCTTGAGAAATCTAAGAGGGTTAAATATGTGTGAGATCGTGGAAAGCATATAACGCTTTGTAAAATTAGAGACTGCGGTTGGAATGCCAGCTTTCTTCCGTTTCAAAACACATCTAATGTTTCAGAACTTTGTTACTAGCAAAGCATGAAACGATAATTTAATAGCACCTCAAAGTACTTGATTAGCGAGTTGCATATGAATCTAAAATCTCCTACAATGATGTTCCCAGAAGGTGGTTGGAGAGAATTATTTTGTGCTTCTATCTGGAAACGCAATCTAAGGTTATGTCAAGAGTGGCTTGAAGATTTTGTACCATTCCATACGCATCTTTAGAAGTATCGAGCGTTGTGCTACATCGGCTGCTAGTTGTTTGTAGGAATTGTTGTCTCTGTATGCAACAAAATGACGGATCCGGCAAAACAGGATGAAAAGCCTTTGCTCTATTAAGAAAAACTGCAACTACAGACTGGTCTTAGAGCCAAAAGATCTCAATCCGCTATTAACAAATTTTGTGGGGCAAAAAACTGCGAAGCAGTGGAAATACGTTTACGAAATTCGACTTGTTTGTTTTTTCCAAAATTACAAATAAGATAAAGTTCAGGAGTTTTGGTACTCTTTAATTACAATAACAATTGGGGTAGACCAAGAGTGTACAATCTCTCTTCTTTTTTTCAAATTTGTCTGCTGCTCTGACTTTTTTTCCACCGCCAAGATTTACAGAACTTTTTAATGACGTCTCTCAGTTTGGAGAACAGAGCGTTGGCATACGTAGTATGAATTCAAACACCAGAGTTTCGTGTTTCTTTTCTGGTTTTACTGTGGATAATGGTTAGGAGTTAGGAGAGAAAATACTTTGACGAAATAATCAAGACAGTTCTCTATGAGAATATTTTTGTTCTCATTACTTAAAGAATAGCACAGTTTCAACGATAGCAAGAGATTTGAATAATAAATAATGGATCTCTTTAGTGAATTGGTTCTAATTGTCATTATGTTGGTGGATTGGCCAATTTTATCCAGCTTCCCAAGAGAGATCAGAATGGACTTGGGGCTAGAGAAGCGATCCATTAGAGATTGTACGTTCGGTATGTGTGCTACATCTTTGGTTACATATAAGTAAATCAGAGATAACCAGTTAGGCTTCATGACACGAAAATGTCAGTTTACTTTGAGGATGGGCAGCAATTGGTATGACAGAAATGTGTAATTGCGTAAACTCCGACCATGAACGTCGGAAGAATTGCGAACTCACAATTTGCGTTCAGGGGACGCACCCAGCCCAAAGACCTAAAATCTACAACTCCAAATAAAATAAAACAAGCATAAAAATAAATTAATAAAGAAAAAGAGTCTAAAATCTCCTGCAATAATGTTGCCAGAGGGTGGTTGGAGAGATTTATGTGCTTCTGTTTGGAAACGGAATCTAAGATCAACAACTAACCTTATTTCTACCCTTACTTATATCCAGCGACTACAACGACGGCCTGTTGTCGTACATATACAGCGTTAGTAAAAAGTCCCGGAACGGTAGAATAACTTTGTTATTTGAAAATTATGATTTCTGAAATTTGGTATGGGGGTATAGTTAATATAAATGCATTTTATGCAATACAGTTTATATTTTTTTCACTTCCTACTGGTCAATTGAAAATCCGCATTGGATTGAAGAAGTCCATACACAGCGTCCTCAAAAGGTGAATGTCTGGGCTGGTCTTGTTGGAAACAACATCATAGGACCATTTTTTATAAGAGGAAATTTAACTGGCAACGTCTACTTAAATTTATTGCGAAATGAGGTTGTTCCAGCACTTGCGGCCCTCTTTCCAATTGCAAACATAGGTGATCACCCTAATGCACATTTTTGGTTTCAACAAGATGGAGCTCCCCCCCATTTTGCCCATAATGTCCGCGATTATTTGAATGAAATTTTTCCGGAACGTTGGATCGGACGTAGAAAAGCAATCGAATGGCCAGCACGTTCGCCAGATCTCTCGCCATTAGATTTTTTTCTTTTGGGGTCACTTGAAATGTCAAGTGTACAAAAATCGTCCCCATAATCTTAAACAATTGGAAGAGAGAATAGTTCAAGAAGCCAATCGCATCACTTCAGAACAAATACAAAATTCAATAAGAAATTTTACTGACCGTTTACATTTTTGTCAAATTGTAAATGGAGAGCATTTTGAACAATTATTGTAATCGCAACCTGAATAGACAGGTATCTTGATTTTTCTGTATCAGGACACTTTTTTAATTTTTTAACTGTTTTCTTGTGAATAAAAATAAACATCTTAATACTTCCTGAACGTAGTTTTTTATTTTGCATTCAAAAGTGTTAAAAACATCTGGGCGTTCCGTTAAAAAAAAAGTTGGACGTATTGCCGATTAAACCGGAAGTGAAAAAAATATAAACTGTATTGCATAAAATGCATTTATATTAACTATACCCCCATACCAAATTTCAGAAATCATAATTTTCAAATATCAAAGTTATTCGACTGTTTCGGGACTTTTTACTAACGCTGTATAAAACAAGTAAAGTTGCCGTCGTTGTAGTCGCTGGATTTAAGTAAGGGTAGAAATAATAGGCTGCTGCTGTCACTGCTGGAATAAAAAGAAAATTTTCTTTTTACAAGCTCCCAGTTCCGGGAGGGGAGGAGGGAAGAGGGGGGGGGGAGGTCATAGTCACTGCTGGAAGTACCTTTCTTAAATTCTTGATATCTACACATAAAATGTTGATGGTCATTGGTCGCGGATATTTTTCTCACGGTTCATCACCTTGCCGGTTAAACCTTCTAAACTTACTTCCATCTTTCTGGGGGTATAACAGAGTCTACTCAGGCGCTATAAAGCTTATAGCATTTCGTTACAATGGCCTATTCAAGATTTGACGAATACGCAATTATTTACGTGGGCTCACTAAATCAGAGTGATTTACTAACTTCAATACCACCGTCGCCTACTTGTCTCAACAGAGTGGAAATAGTAGATTGGGAACACACGACAACTTTAAAAGTTTGTTTAAATTGTATTAGAGTTGTCTATCCTTTAGACGTATTAGGTAAGTTAATTTTCTGTCAATAATGTTATTAATAATATTGTATCTTTTTTTTAGATCGTGTTTACAAACATTCTCTTGTTTGTTTTTCGCATGAGGACGAAATAATTAATAAACTTGCATTTTGTGAACAATGTGTTAATTGTCAAGACGATATAATAAAATTTAAAAACTTCGTCATTGTTCGGATTGTAAACCAAATTGCATGAAGTAGGTACTAATTTTTGTTATTTTTTGTTGTGTACAACTTTCATTGCTTCTTGATTGAATACAGTATCATATCTGATCTATCATTGCTAGTACTGAAGCGTATATGTTATGTGAAAAGAAACAAAGCTTTGAAACCATGAGCCATTTTTTTATACGTGGTGAGTGGTACCTACTATATTTGAAAGCACTATTGAAATTTATGACTTACAATCGATTACAAAACTAAGATTCTGTACAAATGATAGACTTTAGCGAAAAATAAATAACTTAAGAGTAGAATCGCTTTATTTGTAATTTTATTCGTACATACATATGTATATGGTGTCCAAAAACCAGACATATATCTTGTTTGGTTGGCTGACGTTGGATCGTTTTAGTAAAACTTTTGGTAGGCATAAAATATATGATTTTGGAAAAAAACTGGCTTGTATTGGAATAGTGGCATTTGCACTACTTTTACAACTTTCTTTTATCAACATTTAGGAAAGAGATATTCAACTCACATTTAATACACCACAGACTTCTAGATGTTTCACTTACAAAACGGTAAGTATTCTAGGTCATAGACCTTAAAATAAATCTGGCAAACACATTATCATATTGACCGTATTGATCGTCGTTAGATGTATAATTTAATAATTCAGACCTGTTAGCAGGTCAAGTAAAACAAAGTCCGTCTGGCTTTGTTAACTGCTGTAGACAATTCACAAATATAGTTTTCTGTATATTTTGTGTTGTATTTGTGTTGTAACTCATACCGGTCGTATACGTAATTACGTGACAGAGCAATTTCTATGTTCGCAAAAATAAATACAGGTTCTTCAAGTCGAAGTCAGCTTCATAATAAAAGATAATAACTATTACTTATACATGTAATTATAAATTACCTCAGGTAATCATTAAAATATTAAAAATTTATAACTGACAGGATTATTTAGATGTTTTCCATAATTGCTTTTTGAATATGAAGAATATTGTAACTACACTAACCTTTGAGTAGCTCTCTCAATTTCTCTATTCCTTCCTTCTTATTTTCTGGCGTTTCTCTCAGTTCTTTTCTTGCGACCTCTTCTATCTCTGGAGGTAATGGTCCTAATTCCAGTTCCAAAGTAAAATCGCCGCATTGTATTCTCGGCAGAACACTAAGGTTGGACAGCATAGTATCGGCGACTGTAATAGAGAAAAAACAATATATAACATATTTAAGTATTCACCTCGATGGTTATATAGGTTTAACCAAATATTTGCATGCCTAGAATTAAATTTGCTACAAGGAGCAATAAATTGCACAGTAATAGATAGTTTGCATGTAGAAGCGAAGAAATAAAGCGAAACAGGTCGACGGACTAAGCGCAAAAGAATATCTGATGATATGTCTCGAGATCTCTCGAGAAATGTGGTAACCAACGAAATCCAATAATGTATATAAAAAAAATTAAGATTATGTTCAATAGATAAGATTTTTTTAAATAATAATTTTGGAAAAAGGAACATTTTATTACGGATATATGTAATAATGAGTATGACTTCCTATTACCGCAGAGTCTGACGAAGTATGACAAGATCAAGGTAGTCTATAGATTCTATTTCTTTAATTCTGGCACAGACATGTATCTGTGTTTCATCATAGAGTAGGTACACCACATCTCTGCTACTTCAGTGTGCAATTAAAATGTATTTACATGATTGGTAATGACATGGTGTAAATTTTGGATTAGCTGCAGATGCAGCACGCTTGCTTTATAAGCTGGTTAACTTTTAGATAGATTTTTGCAGAAAACGTGAATTGATATAGAAGAATCTAGCAATTGGGATTTGTAAATCTTTTTCTATACATATTTCAATGCATGGAAATCATTTTGGAACAATTGAGGTCAAACCACCAACAACAACTTGATATAGCGAAGATACAGGGAGAGGAAGGAGCTAGTTCTACTACTAGTTTACACATACTTTGTAACCTATATAATTGGTAGAAGGCGCAAACTGTAGCATGACACTGTGCACAACAGTTGAAACAAATTGTAAGATTTCAATTTTACTTTTTCGTCATACGTTTCAAACTGAATTTCAATTTGGAAATCATTAAACAATACTAAAGATTAGAGAACAGATTTGGACTCTTTATTTCGATAAAATTAGGATGAGTAGCCCTTAATATTACCTACTTGAATTTCTCGGGATATATTTGATATTATTTTGCAAAATTCTGAATCAAAGTACACCTCGAAAATAATTTGGGCACTATTATTATTATTTGAATTATTCTACAGGGTGTCACAGAATAACTATTCCTAATTTTCAGAAATGATAGAGGACACTTAAATAAACATTTTTTATTTATAAACTAGTGTCCGGAAATATTTCAGTATAGCGATAAAATGAAATAAAGCAGAATCACAGCAACCTATGAAAAACATCAGAGCAAGCTATGAAAAACAATAACTATTTTTGTAGTTGTCATTTAGCGTGTGTCACGAATTAATCTTTATTGTAATAAGTGTGTTTAATTGTCATTTTGCATTAGTGTTAGATTAACAATGCATCATTTTACAAATATTGAATTAGCAGACATGCATCTTGCCTACGGAGCAGCTAACGGTAATGCTAACGAAGCAAGAAAGAGCATTTATGCGGAGCAGCATCCTCAGCGTCACCTTCCCTGTCATACAGCGTTTTCAAGATTAGATCAGCGTCTTCAAGATACTGGTAACGTCAAAGTAAAGAAAACAGATTCGGGAGCCAATCGTACTGTCCGAAATGTTGACTTTGAAGACCAAGTTTTGCAACACTTTGAAAATAACCCGAACCCAAGCACTCGTGCCATTGCTCATGCGATGCATACAAGCTACATATCTGTATGAAGGGTATTAAAGGAATACCACAAGCATCTGTTTCACATTCAAAAAGTGCAATCGTTAATTCCAGATAATTATCCCAACAGTTCAATTTGCCGAACGGTACTTGAATCAAATTAACGACGAACCTAGATTTTCTAGGTATGTATTATGGTCAGATGAGGCATGTTTTACAAGAGATGGCTATTTTAATACACACAATAGTTACATTTGGAGCGAGGAAAATCCTCACGCCGTTTAGAGGTTACATAATCAATGGAAGTTTTCTGTTAATATTTGGGCTGGCATTGTTGACAATTATGTAGTGGGGCAATATTTACTGCCTGCACGGTTAGATGGTCGTGTGTATAGGATATTTCTGGAACATACTCTACCAGAATTGCTTGAGGATGTCCCACTTAATATCCGAAGAAATATTGTTTTCCAGCATGATGGTGCATCAGCACATTTTGGACGAAATTGCCGAAATTATTTAAACGCACAATTTCCAAATGGATGGATTAGAAGACGAGGACCGATTTCTTGGGCAGCACGTTCACCAGATATGACTCTACTTGATTTTTGTATTTGGGGTCATATTAAATTGCTGGTTTATGAGACACTTGTTAATACAGAAGAGGAGTTAGTGGCTCGAATTATTCTGGCATTTGATGAAATTCGTAAACGTCCGCAGTTATTTCGAAGAATTCGGCGGTCGATTACACATTGTTACAACTTGTGTATTGAGCAAACGCCAACTTTTCAATATAAAGAGTTTGCTTTTGGACGCTAGTGAATACTTTGTAATGGCGTAATATTTGAAGAAATGCTTTCTCCTCCACCTGGCAATCTCAGAATCAGATAGAAAGCTTACATTACAGAGGTGATTGTTGGAAATATTCGTAGCTATCTCGGCTGTAACCTGCTTCGAATTTTCAGGATTCCTAATCTTCCTCTTGGATCTGCCTTCAGAAAGAATATAGCAGCTTTCTGTCTGGTGATCTTCCATCATTTTTTGCCTCAATATTCTCTTCTAAATAATTACTTCCTCCTTTTTTCCTTATCTAGTAGAATTTTCAACAGGCCTGATCAGTTTGATTGAGTTTTTCTGGCCAGCCACCTTTAGTATTTTCTGAATCTGTGAATTCTTTGTCATAATACTTCAAAATTTGATTTTTTCGGCTGGATCTATTCTCAATATACTCTCCATATTTGCCGCTTAGGTAAAGTAAGTTCAATGCCTTTACCTCTCCTAATAGATGCATAGAGAGCATATCCAGTAGTATTTTCATTGCGACGGTGGGTGGTACACTCTTGGCTCACCTTAAGGTATACACCAGATTGAGTAATTTTTGAGTAGTTTGCACACGTTCTTGATAAGAGTGGCCAATTTGATTTTAATCTTCTGCTTTACTTCCAGAAGTCTCTAATAGTTTTATCGGTTGGACCAAATTCTTCTCAGGTTTTTCCTCGCTATCTGGTTAGTTTTTTATCTGAAACTTTTATTTAACGAATACCTACGTACTTAAATGGAATTGCAAACTGTAATCATAAAACCCTTGGAATTTGTGCGGAACATATTCAGAGCTTGCAAAAGGTTTTAATTTGTATCATCTCTCCGCTATAGTCTTAAGCTTATTGACCGCCATTTTTCGTAGATTTCCAATAGACAATTTTTATGCTGCCACGACCTTTGAGCAAAACCTATTCCTCGCACAATGGAATGGAACCGAGAGTTATTTATTAACCAATTCAATAAAAACAATAATGCTGAGTTGTTATTACATTACACAACCAAAAACAAAATACCAACAATAATTATTAAGCGTAGCCTTCTTAATCTCTCTGTAATATATTGACGTCAATATTTATTCTAGACGTTGCTGAGCTTGAAGGCCAACTAACCACAGAAAAAACTAACTCGAGATCTATTTTTATAAAAAGGAACCTTTAAGTATTGATTAATTGGTAGTATAGACATACCTGTAAACTATAAATACATATTTACCTATTTTATTCAATATAAGCTGTTCGTTTCACACAAATATGAGTAGCTATTTGATATTAAAATATCAAATAGATATATGTATACATATTTTAGTTTCTCATTAGGGAGAGCATTTTAAATGAATAAAATATATTTTGTGCCAATGTTATAATGACGTTATGTGGTAATGGTGTTAATAATGTAAAAAAGTGTTGAGAGAACCGGCTTTTATTTACTTATTATGCAAATTGTATATATTCAAATAATATCTAGAAGTATATAGTGTTCTGTTTCTAAATTAAAAAAATAAATTAAAAAAATTAAAAAAAGTAAAAATAGGAATATTAATTTACCTAATATATTGTTTCCTATAACTCCTTCAAAAACAACACTTACTATCTATGAAGATACAAATATTGTCGTCACTCAATGAGTTCTTTTTGAAAACTGAACCAAAGCTGGTGTGCAATTTGAAAAAATAGCACCTATAATTTTGCAAATTGTGAAGATAACCTTCAACAGTCGTAATAGATTGATGAACGTACATACTATGATTTTTCGACAGTTGTACTTGCGTCAAACTTTAATATCTTACACAGAGGCATCAAGAACAAGTTTTGCAATTCATGTTTTATTCAGTTATGTATGTACTCCCAACGTATTCATATGTTTTTTCCTGCTTATTCGTTTGTTTAACTTTACAAGTGGTGTGTTATAAGGAGTTTTACGTATTTTTGCTACATATATATGAAGTAAATACAACAAAAGCCAATAAAAATAAAACAATAATAATCCAGAGGAATAATTTAATAATTTATTTATTTATTAGTTTTCAGCAACATGTATTCCAAGTTTTGTGGTCCTAAAGATGTCTCTGATGTAATTTAGTACTGGCTTTGAAGATAGTTCAAAATGTAATTTATATAATTGCAACAAGGCTTCCCTATTTCGAAAAATGCGAAATATTGGAGGTCAAGTGAGTATTGCATGCTGTGCATCTACTTTTGTGCGAAATTAGCTGTAATATCTGCAAACATTAACGCAATAACAGCACAAATAACTTATTATAGTGTTAATGATTTGGAAACCAACAACAGTCAAGAATCGCAAAGTAATGTATGTATTCATAAAAATTGTTGAAATATAAGATTCTAGGAGGTAATAGTAGCTCCAAATTAGTAACCATAAAATTTTCATTTAGTCTAAAATTGACAAATGTCAAAATGAAATGTCATATTTTGTTTTAATTTATATGAATTTCTGGTAACTAGATAAACAAAAAAACACAGAGATATAAATAACATATGGGTAGCATAATTATGCATCAATTGGTTTCGAAGAGTTGAACCTTCGGCAGAAGCGCAACACCTTATTATGAACGGACACTATTTCAAAAATATTCTCAAATTAGTAAACACCATTAATTCGCCACTAGAACTTGATGTGCATGAAAACCTTTATACAGGCTGATTCATTTTTTATCCTCACCATTGCGATCTCGCTTATTACTGAAGATTTTGTGTTATTATGATCCCGAAAAGAAAGTAGGCTTAGAACAAATGACATTCGAGATTTTTGAAAAAAAAACGGGAAAATCTAATTTTCTTATTTTGTTTGTAGCACTTTTATATGACCTTTCAGAGAAAAAGTAAAGCAACATCCTGAAAGCCACTTCTGCTCCTCTATCTAATGGTGTACTTAAAATTTTTATGCGACGTTTCGTTTTCTTTGGATCATCATCAACTTTGTTATTTCTTATGGATTTTGGCACAGCTAGAAAGATTTTTTTCTGATTCCAACCATGTGTCATATGTTGAAAACGAAATTTGATATTGTGTGTTAATTGACAAAGAATCTGACTTGAGAGTAAATAAGATAGGTAGCTATGAAATTTAGCACTGTCAATCACTTAAAATTGAGTATCGTGTAAATGAAGGTAAATAAGTAAGCCATGAAATTACGAACAGTCAATTATCGTTGCGTTAGTAACGCAAATTGGCGTACAACGAAGAGAAACGAAATATGTATTTTTTATCATTTAAACCGAAATGCGAGTACAAGAGATTTTAAATCATATCCCGAACGATGACAAACATATCGTACTACTTTCTAGATCTTGACAGAAATTTAGTCGAATGTTCATCGTGGAGAACTGCATCGAAATAAACTGTACTAAGTCCACGTTAGTCATAGTTTACTACTTGGTGATAATTTAAGACAAATGGAATATTGTAATTGGTTACTGGAAAATTAGAATATGACGAAGATTTTTTTAATACAATGATCTGATCAGGTGAACCGAAATTTACTGATCGGCTAGTATCGCCCACTTCCCAGTTCGGCGGTACACGGTTCGAATCCCAGTTTGTTCTAATAATAACTCATTGTGAGCCCTGTACATAATTGGCGCAAGCTATTGGGGATGTGAACGCATGAATTATTATTATTATTATTATGGTCGAATGTTTAATCGAAATACATCTATCAGGGTAAAAAATATCTTGTACTCGCTACTGTTGTATTTTAGTTTGATGACTAAAAAATACATAACACATCTTGTTTCTCTTTGCCTCTCTTCGCAAGTCTCTTTTTCGTTACTAATGCAACGATAATTAACAGTTCAAAATTCCATGGCTACCTTATTTAACATCGATTTTCATTTACGCGATACTCAATTTTAAGTGAGTGACAGCTCGAAATTTTATAGCCTACCTTATTTAATCTCAAATCAGATTCTTCGTCAATTACCCCACAATATCAAATTTTGTTTTCAACATATGACACGTGGTTGGAATCAGAATAATAAAATCTCTCTGGCTGTGTCAAAATCCAATATGGCGCCAGTAAGAAAAAACAAAGTTGATGGTGCTCCTAAGAAAATGAAACGTCGCATAGAAATTTAAGTACACCATTAGACAAAGGAGCAAAAGTGACCTTGAGAAAGTGTCTTTAGTTTTTCTCTTCAAGACCAAATAACAGTGCTACAAGCAAGCAGTCTTTTTAAATCTCGTATGTTATTTGTTTTAGCTCTACTTTCTTTTCGGGATCATAATAACCACAAAATTTAGCAACTTTGCCAAATTTAAACCTAGCTTTATCTTCAATAATAAGCGAGATCGCAATGGTGAGGTTCAAAAATGAATCAGCCTGTATAAATAAATACGAGAATTTAAAGAACTGGGAATCGGCAATTCTAGGAAGTCTTTAGTAGTAGACTGTAGTTAGTTTGTAAAATTTTTACTTATTCGGAATTCGGTTTTGATAATGAGGACTCAAGCATTATAGAAACACGAGCCCCAAATTAAACTAAAAGTTGTGGTATTTGGGGTTACCGGACATTACCTGCCCACAGTTCCTGAAATCACATGAAATATTCTTTATATTTTAATTCCAATTCATTCCTAAAGTCTTGACAAAATTGAGAAATCTTTTGAGAGCTAGGACACTGACATTAGTCGTTTCTACTGTGGTGTTACCTTTGTTGGGTCATTGCGCCGCTGTTTCACATAATGTGTTACGCTTTTTCACTGGATTTGGAACATAATCTTCCTTGCTCATATTCTTAAGGTGCTTAAGCGTAGCAGTTGGAATTGCATCTGTAATTTTGTCGCGGACACAGGCTATCCTTGAATTTGGTTACAATGTGACTTGTCTATCTCGGAAGAAGTATTATGTGGTCATGTGCCCGTCTATAACAAAGTACGTTTAATAGGTATAAGTTCCAATTAGGTTTGGTAAACAGATGACGGCATATAATGTTCCGGAGATTTCTTTGACATTCTTTGGATATATGTAAGTATTCTGATCTAAGAACATATTCAGATATTCCACTTTATTAGAGAATTCAAGTTGGATTCTTAACAGTGTAGGCTTCCCTAACGATAGCGTCTCCGTCTTTGTCTCTTTTGATGTTTAGATCCAACTATAAACGCCATCATCAAATTCTTACACTTAATCAACATGCTAACACCCTGCTAACGAGCTTCGTTGATGAGATTTTTTGGTTAAAATTGAAATCACGTGGTCCGAAGCCAATGCTTGATCAGGCTTCATTGTATTCTTGTTACCAGAGTGATTCCAATAGACCATCTGCACCATCTGCCGTTCGGTAGTACTTCCGGAATGTGCTGTTTCCGACCTCTGGCCACTAGAGGGCATGAAGTTTGATACAGCGCTTTCAGCAGGGTATTATGGACGTAAAGATCGAGAAAGAAGTACTGTGAAATCAGATCTTGCGTGCCAAGCTTTGCTGATGAGATTTTTGGTTAAAATCGAAATCACATGGCCGAAGCCACAATGGTTGATGTGGTTTCGTTGTACTCTCCTTAGCAGGGTTATTCCAACAATATAGACCACCATGAGCGATTATTATAGGCATTTTTTTTGTTCAACATATTATTCTTTTATAATAATTACTAATAATTAAGTCATCGGCAAATCATTGTGTCTTAAAGCCAATAGTGCCTCAATTCAATAGTTTATTAATGATCAACCATTGACTTTAGTAAAGGCAAAGTTTTCCTCCTCGGGCACATCATTTTACGATTCACACCTTTGCATTGGAGCCTATATTGGCAGATATAATTTAGGCTTTCGACCCTGACTTGATCCGTCTGATGATAACAGCTTCAATACCAATGTTCTCTGTTGCATTTCTAATTGATCCAAATCAAATGTTTTAATGACACCTTTTACAAACTAATTGTGGTATCCACAAATGCGTTTTTCTATATTATTCACTAAAATTGTGTAACATATTTTTTACGGATTTTCGTAATTGATCAGCAAAACATTTGCAATAAATTGATTTCTTTACTAAAGATTCATTTCTGATATTTTTTTTCCATCTATGTCATTTCCATCCATCAGCGACCAGATTTCGCATGGAAGCATCAATGTAATGGTCCTATTTTGACCTCCGAGGTAATGAATATAATTTATCTAGAAGCTGACTTTAAAGAGTGCCACTACTACTGCTACTGTTATTGCGCTCATAATCTCTTGTAATAGTGTGATGAATACCTCATCTCCAGTTGATGATTTATAGGAAATACAAGATTTTATGACTCATTTGATCCTATTGGAAATAAATATTTTGCCTAAGAGTTTTTTATCCATGGCGTTGAATGTAAAGATGTTATATAAGACACCTTCTATTTTTACATTTATTAATTTTGTGCATTGTAATTCATGTTTCTTTGTTATAGAGCGCATGATGTTATTAATCATTTAACGAATACATCTCAAGTCCATAATAGTTATGAACTATATAGGTACTTATAACTATATATTTATACTAATAAGCCTAGGATTCATTAGAGTTAATTTACAATTTAATATAATTAAGAGTATTCCGTTGTCCGTTTTCTTTAGCAATGAATAAAAGCCAAACAATACAAACAATTTATTATACAAAATGGCCTGTATACTATCCATTTAAGGGTAGTATTCCAATTATCTAAGAATGACTACATGTTGTAAGTGGTTTGAATGATTGTACTACGTTCATATTTGTCTTCCACTGCAAGCAACCTTCATGCTTCAAATACATTCATTATAAAAATCATAATCTGATTTAATTGCCTTTTAAATTCATATCGCTATTCAAAGCAGATTAACGTAGGATTAATAGCAAATATCAGCAATAATACATACAACAAACGTACATAATTATAATATTCTTATAAAAATAAAATAAAAATAATAAATAATAAATAATAATAATAATAAAATAATTTATAGAAAAAGAAGCATTATATAAAAAATAAGGAAAATACAAGTAAGAATTCAGACCAACATACCTGCAGGCATCTTTTATGTAGGTAGGTATACACGATAAGATTCTCTCGAAAGTAAAACTTCTACACACATCAGCGACTAAAATCACAGTAAAAATAAACTCGCCACATATTCCTACAAACTTGATCACCGTAGGAATTATATTTTCCGTCAATTAACTACGACATGCGCAAAAGGATAAATTACCATACCGATCAGCAAATGAATGCTTAGGTATCCCGTAACTTGGAAAATCACAGATACACCTTTGCAGGTAGTAGGTATAACACGTTCGAATCACTCCGAACTTTTCTGTCAAGGCAAAATACTGCAGTGTTAGACACCGTCATGGTGAATCTGGGTGTCTTAACTGTAAATATCTGGTTGATGACTGCTATATTCTTTGCGACTTCTATCTATGGATTATTAAATTGCTTATACATACGTTTGTAAAACCTATTTTTCAACACACGAACGTTATTTGAATTTAAAGTAGTGTTAATGGAATTGAGTTAGTTCGTTTAAAGGAAACAATTTTTTCGTAATATATTCGAAGCTGGTTTTTTAGATAATGACATCTTGGCTCATTAGGATTTTAAGTGGATGAAGTAATATGTAGAAAGTTATTATTTAATTGTCTCGTTTAGTATGTTGGTAATCTGAATATGGTAGCGGTTGCTAAAAATTTCCACAGGGTCATTTTTAAAAATATGTGTAACACTTTCGAATGACCATATACAAACGTATGTCCATAAAGTCTTCGTCATTAAGTTCACCGATAAAAAAAATATATGGAAGTGGCTGAAGGAAATGTAAGCAATGAGTCAGTTCTAGTCATATTTATAAAAATTAGATAGAAAATTATATAAATTTACCAAAAAATGAATTCATATTGGCTGCAGAATTTTGTTTAAATTCTACCTAGGTAGGTATTTTAAATACAATGACAAAATATACAAACAATTTTTTGGAACTGCAATGGGTTCTCCATTATCTGCTGTAAGTAATAGTAAATTTAATAATGGAAGATCTTGAGCAAGATTCACTAAATAATTTAAATTCTCATGTTGAATTTTACATGCAGTGTGTAGATGATTGCATATGTTGCATACCGTTAGGTAAAATTCATCATGTCATACACACATGAGAATTTAAACAAAATCACATCAATTTTAGACACAAATGGTTATCTAAAAGAATTTTACGAAAAATTAATAAAAAAACGAATACGTAAAATATACAACACAGGCACTAAACAAAATAGTAAAATACATACATATGTATATCATACAATTCCATACATCAACGAATTAAGTGACAAAATTAAATACGAATTTAAAAAATCAGACAAACATTACATTTACACCAAACAATAACAGACAGTTATTTACAAATTTAAAAAGTAAGATTAAAACAGATAATCAAAGTAATATCATATATTATATTATACTTATTATATATATCGTAAATTAGAATGCAAAGACTGTGATAAATGTGACCTAGGTCAAACCAGACAATACTTAAAAGAATGACTCTATAATCATCAATACACTGTAACGCATAACGAATAATAAAAATAAAAAAATAAAAAAAAATAAATAAAATTACGACATAACTTTGATTTTGAAAATGTTAAGATTAAAAAAAAAGGAAATAGTTATAAAAAGAGATTAATATATGAAATGATGATACATACATTCAAAAAGAAACTAACGCGGCCAATTTTAGAACAGATATTGAAAATTTAAATATTATTTATAATAATTTAATCACCTAATCACGCTTGAATTTTATCAAATTACTTGACTAGGTTTTTTGCCATGGTTTTTCCTAGTCCTTGAACAGAATTGTTAGAGCTTGACAAAAAATGCAGTGATATAAGGATCATTATTCTTATGATTATAAAATTACATTTCAAAGATATCTGAAATTGTCAACGATATTGTAAACATAATCCTATAATATATTATCCTGAATTTCTTTGTCTGTAGATAATTTTGTTGAAAGGCATAGCTAGATGTTTATTAATTAACACAAATTAAATGTCAATTTTATTCCACTGAAGAAGTAGTAACGAAAACCTAATAAAGTGTAAAGGTTCTGGAATAAATTTGATTTTTAATCGAATTATATTGTTTTAATTGACCTAGAAGTGAAAAAAAATCAGGAAACTAAAAAAAAATTAGATTACAACTTTCGCTGCCAAGTTAGAAGACAACTTTTTCAAACTATCCAAATTACATCCATAAATCTGGATGTGTAATATTTAATACATTCAAAAAGTGTCTGTCTATGGAACTTAATTCAACAAGTGGCTGGACGTGATACTTTAATCCATGATAAGAAGACACAAAAACAGAAGCTACCTGTGTTACGAACGCTGTCACAAAAAAATTATCATTCTAACATTTTTGGATACCGCACCCAGTGAACTTGAGGTAAATTGAGGAGCTGTAAGTGATGTTTTTTGATCTAATCTAAAAGGCTAAAGCTTTCCAACAGAAAAATATACAATCTTCATGTAGCTCGATATCTAACTGTACCAAAAAATGAAACCAAAACTTAAGAAGTTAATGTTGACATTTAGCAAACGATCACACAGCTTTGAGATCCTTCGTTGTTATCAAAACAAAGAAATCAAAACAAGGAATACAGTTGTATACGAGATTATGAGGAACACCAACTTATTATTTATATCTCACATAGGTACGTATGTAGGTATTTGAAATAAAAGTAAAGACTATGAAAAATTGAAAGATATTATTTTATTAAACTTAAATCCAAAATATTTTGCGCAAATTCCTTGCCAGACGCGAGAAAAAAAAATGACAAAGATATTTATAAAATATTTGTCGCGCCACTGTCTTAACAAATACATATATCTAGCGCAGAGCAGGTGTAGCGATAGGCGATATTTTTCATGTGCGCAACGCACAATCAAAGTCAGTTTGCATCGAATATTCAATGTATGTAGATGTTGCAGACATGGAACCAACAATTCTTTAATAAAAAGAAAAATACGAGTACGATTACAAAAATTGCAACTAAAAAACTATCTTGATTTCACAACAATAATTTTACTTTTACTACAGTTAAATGATTTTCAATCGTTGTTTAAAGTAATTCCATAGACTGGATACATTTAAAATAAAAGTTCCTTTATTAATTCGTCTACCATAGTGTTTTCATACGGAATCACATTGATATTTATGAATTCTTCATTCAAAGCTATTTAAAAAAAACTGAGACATCAGCGTTATTTCGTAGTTTTTATAACATCGACAGCTGTTTTTACGATGGCTTGCGTTGCTTCGATTCAGGTTAAACATATTCTCGATTTATATGCGGCGCATATTACAATTTATAACGGAGATTTTAATTTTGGCATTCGCGTCGTAATTGAACAAAATTTTTTTGGATTTATATTCTACATAATTATTGTATACCATTATACTATTCTTAATATTTTTTACTTTTATTACAAGTACACCCTGTATATAAGAAGTAATGAAATGGTTTAGATCTGGCCATGAACAGGCCCTCTTGTTATTGTCATTGTCAGTACATAACTGTTTAGTAATGGAAGAAGTATCAATTCTAGTGTGCTTAAAATTAGTTTCAATAAAAATAAATACCAATGCTACCACCTCGTTAGAGTACATGCAATCATGTCTGCATGTAAACTACGATATCAATAAAGTAGCTATACATCAATGTGGTCAATATGTAAGTAAGTATCAATGGTAGTGTAAAGTAGAAAATTAATTAAATTAAGAATTCCATACCTGATAGACGCTATCACATAAGTTAACACCAAGAAAAGCAAAACAAGCATAAGAGCACAAATACAACCAAATCTAAATTTCAGGTTTAATGCTAATTTTGCAGACCAATGCATGACATTTCTTTTGGATCGGATGTAGTTGTAGTTCAAGCAGGTTATTATTGACATTGTTATTACTAAATGATTATCAATAAGGACGAGAAAATATTCTATTTGGGTAGCATATTTCTTAGTAAATATTTTGCATCAAAAATCTTTTTTGTAGTAGTTAATTTCGTAGTTTCACGCTGGGATATTCCACGAAGTACATAGTTTATTGTGACTACGTCAAATGTTAATTGCTTTAAAACAACAAATACATTTTGTAATTTTTGTCTTCTCGTTTTATTTATCACTCAAAGTATCGTTATAAAAATTATACAAAAACTACAGCCCACACAGGAAATATTACTCTGAATAATTTCCTGTCATACACATATCTATGTGTATTATACATACATAGATATAATTATCATTGTATACATACATAACATACATCATAATTACAAAACGTGGTTCTGATGGAATTATTATAGTCGCGTTAGTCTCATACCTATAACTTAGGGTGACTATGTGGTTGATCATACCTGTATATTTAGTTACCAAATGCATTACCAACATTCAGTGATGATACAGATTGTTTTTATTAACCTTGACATAGTCAGTATGTAGTTCTCTTAAAAATGCATTTAAATACCCCCGATCCGCTATTTCTTATATTTAAGATACGCAATACTTTATAAAATATTTCATACAGTAGACGAAATATTAACTACATATTTATGTATTTCGTGTAATTTACCTTGCATGCTGAACTTGACATTTTCATTGCGTGTTTAAAGTTACTTATCTTACAACTTGTTGCGTGAAGAACTACATACATATGTATATAAAGGTTCCAATACTAAACGAGGATTGGAAATTTTAGTGGCGCCAACAAAATTATAAAATCTTATGGGCGGTTTTTTATTATCTGCTAGTTTTCCTATTACAATTTGAAGAAATCACAAACCTTGATATATTGGATTCAAAAAAAATTGTTTCGGTAACGCCTAAATGAGTATTTTCTTAGTATTTACTAGTTAAACATTGAAAGATGTTTGAAAATACTTTCATTTTTCCAATAGAAACTGATATTAAAAACTTCATCACGACTATGAGCAAATTTTAATATGTTTGACGTTGATTTTCCCGTTTCAACTGTTCAAGTGTTACACCCAGAAAAAATCATTTCTATAACTTGATTTTTTGGCAATATGATAGTTTTGCATCAGAAACGATAACATTTGCAAGAAATCTTATTATCTAATGAAAAAGTTCAAGGAAAGGTTCCCAGGTGTCAAATTCAGATCTTAATGAAACTTGGTAGGTAAGTAGAGTATGTTGAGACTTGAAAATAAAAAATTTTGGTTTGTGCCGAAATTCACTCTTAGAGGGTGAAACACCGCTACGAAAATTCGCAGATTTCCAGTCTTTCTGATTTAATTCGTGAACGGGGATAAATAGAACAAAAATTTAAATGCGAAAGTTGTACCTACTCGAAAAGTCTTTCAGTACACGTGAATGTGGTATATACAGGGTGTTGCATGCTAAGGCTGGTCATAGTAATATGGAATGAAAATTAACGCAAGTTGTTCATCATTAACATCCGTTATGGATTTTGAAGCATATTCAATTATACAGAGTGTTTAAAACGTGTACATTACGTCATTCCCTATGCTACTTAAAGAAAAAGCAAATATGTATATATGTTGCATGCATGCGTCCTATATTAAGAAAGACAATCATTTACTAGTAAAATTTCATCAGTTAGTATGTTCTAATGTTCATAATTCATACAAATATAAACACGGGATTACACGTGATAACAAATCCTTTGCTTTAATAATAACAAATAAAGGATTTGTTGAAATACGCATTTAAATTATATATTTATGAGTTGGTATGGTAATGAAAGTCGTCAAAAAAATTCTTAAAGCATAAAAAGCTTTCGCAAATGCAAATTAACATCATAATTTCAGATAAGAACCAAGTCAGAAAATCGTCATATAAATCCCTTTCATATTCGAAATCCATAGATGTCGAGTGGTTGAATCATCCCCGTTTTCTTTGGTATTGTACTTCAGTACTTCAACATTTTTGTTGGATGGAACCTGCTTTTTCAAAGACTTAGGACAGTGACTTGTCCATGGGTTTAAAAGTATAAGACTCTTTGGGCCAGTGCTTGATAAGAAAGTAGTTAGTGGTTAGTTTACCTGAAGATGAAGCTTGAATAACAACGTTTGCTGGTCGAAATAGGGTTTGTTGTACTTGGGGCCCGAACTTGCCACCAGGTTCTTTTAATACCATCAGTAGTAGAGACATAATGCAATGTATCACCAAGTTGAAACCGCTTCCATCTGCATTATATACATGCTCGGCACCATAACTATGACTTATTGGTTTAACTTCAATAATGAAATCAGTAGTAATCTTTTCTAATTGCAGGTTATCTGATCCATATGAGCGACTATCAAATTTAGTGATTTTGCGCGAAACAATTCTATGTATATGTTCTTTTGAAATTCATTATCCACTTTTTTGAAACTTTGAAGTTTTCTAGTTTAATATCTTCGTTAGCTTCGAATGCCCATTTTCGTATATTTATAGCACGTATTGAGATATTGGTATTACTTTCTGTCTCTGCGTTCTAAACCTGTTTTACACCGTCTCTAGGGAGAGTCGCTTCTGTTCCCAAGTCTTCAATAATTTACAGCATTATCTTTATGTTCCATATCTAAAATGTCGCCTTCTTCTGATCTACAAGGTCGCGATTTCTCTTGCAAATACTTTTCTAGATCTTCCTGACAAATTGGATATTCGCTATTGATCAATTCTATGGAGTACGGTTTAAACGGTCGAAAGCATGCTTCTAAGGGATGATAGCTACAACGATTTAGAAACAAAAACATACAATACACCTTGGGTCTATCTGTAAGCGTAAACGAGAAAAAAAAATATTTCTAAAAAACCTTATTTGGTCAAACTGTACAAGAAAACTCATCCATATTGCTTCTTAAATAACCAAAAAACCATATCAAAAATTTAGGGTTGAAAATAACTGAAAACAACGATGAAAACGAATTATTTCATACTTTGAAATTGAAGCGTGGTATCATTTCTCTTCCACCATACTGTACACGTATGCAGTTAGAAGTGCAGATGCACGCCAAGCATACGACCTTGAACTTGTATCGTACGTAGTCAATGGCCATACGTTTTAAAATAAAGGTACTTTTGCGTTTTTTTTAAATAATGTTATGACAATAAAATCGATGTTATGTTGAAGTTAGAGTGAAAAGAGCGTACTTAATAGCAGCCTCCGATCGGTAAATGAAAATTTAAGTTGAGGGAAAGTCGCACTGAATGAAATCAATGTAATTACTGCAATTATGTTATGGCGCTTTAAACTCTTTCGCAAAGGCTACTACAAAATTGAGTTCTTGTCTTTTATTTGTGATAAATTGGTGGTCCTAAAAAGGACTTTTTTGAGAGACAAGAGAAAATGTATTACAGGAAAGGCTCGATGTTTGCAACACACGCCTGTAATCGTCGGGTAAATCTTGCACTGATCAGCTGGCGGTGTACAGTATGCATCGAAGTTTGTGACATGAGAAATAGTTTTTTTTCTCGTTTACGCTTACAGATAGACCCAAGCTGTATTATATGTTTTTGGTTCTAAATCGTTGTAGCTATCATCCCTTAAAAGCTTTGTATTTCGCGGACGCTCTGTATAGTACACCCGTGCGTAAGAGAAAGTATACGTTCTCATGTTAATATCACCTCGGAAACACTTTGTATAATTGAATATGCTTCAAAATCAATAAACGCTGTTAATGATGAACAACTTGCGTTAATTTTCATACAATATTACTATAACCAGTCTTAACATAAGACGGTGGCGCTTACATGCAACACCCTGTATATACCATATTCACGTGTACTGAAAGACCTTTCGAATAGGTACAACTTTTACATTTAAATATTTGGTCTATCATCTCCGTTCAAGAATTAAATCAAGAAGACTGGAAATCTGCGAATTTTCGAAGGGGTGTTTCACCCTCTCAGAGTGAATTTCAGCACAAACAAATTTTGTTCTATTTTCAAGTCTCAACTTACCTACCAAGCTTCATTAAGATCTGAATTTGACACTCGGGAACCTTTCCTTGTGAGTATGTATGTACATATGTACATATATCTGGATGAAGACTGCAAGGATGGAAGCTGCTTGAAAATATTGGCACAGCATTTTTAATTGAAGAAGATGTCTCATTTTCCTAAATTATTGACAAACATAAATCGAAAGAATAGTTTATGTTTATAAATGCTTTGAAATTGATTTTTTTTCCTTCCGAATTTGAAATACTAGATTATGATGATAGTTTTTAGGATTTAAAACGTATATTCTGCATTATTTTGAAACCTAATACATATAAAGGAAAAGTGAAGAAAACAGGTTTCTAAATAAGCCCTATAATATATGGTTAATTATTATTTCATCAATATGAAAAAAAAAATTATTGTTATGATCAGCAATATGAAATTAAATAAAATCGTCTATAATTCAGAAAAATAAATAAATAACCTTGGGCTCAACTAATTGCGTATGTATATGTATATTTGCATTTACATACTATTAAACTAATTAAATCGCGATATTTATTTTATTAACAATCAATAATTGCCTCTTTCAATTGTGCAAATATTTTCTTAGTAATCAATTCACACAATTGTTTATGTTTAACAAAGACGATTTTTAATTTTAATTTCATTTCGGTGATTCTTCTGTATACGTATCAAGATCTTGTAATCGTAATGAAAGGTTACCTACATACTTAAATTTCATTTAGTACATAAATGACATTATATACCGGTTTATAATTCGTTCAAGGTTTAATAAACACAAAAACGAGTCGATTACGCTTACAGAGATTACTAAGAAAACCTTAAAGAAGTATCAATTTTGTGGTCATTGCCGGAGAAGCAATATAATTAATTGCTTTTATTTGTAAACACCATGTAGACGTGTTAATAAAATATAAGACGAAATAATTTATGGAGACGACAAAAATATGTTTACTTGTTGCTAAATTTTACATATATTGCTATTAAGAAATATAATTCTGAATTGTTGTTACTCATAAAGGTACCTATTGTAAGTAAAATTTGTTATTATGAGAGAATTTGGAAATAAGAAGATATTATTTAAATAACAAAACTGTTGCGTTATTTGTTGGCTAAACGTAAAATGTATTAAACAACGCTGAGTGGTTTTTAGGTTTTAAACGAAGTATTTTTACAATAACACTACCTCATGTCATAAGTACATACATATTACAAAACGCCTACCTGTTGTTCAGTCGTATGCATTGCGAAAACAATGAGCGAATTATGCCAGTTCGTGTTATCCTATTACATTTTTGGTTGTTTTTACGAATAAGCAATTACTAAAGAGAAGCAATTAATATATTTATTATATATCTATACAGTGTGTCCAAGATGAGGATGTCTATTATGGGGACCTTGAAAGTGGTAATAGATATAGCGGTTGTTAAATAGGAAAAAAAAGTTGGGCGATTAAATAGCAAATACTGTAAACCAACAATTTTGATTTTTTTAGTGGCCGCTGTTCACAGATTTTACTGTACATCCAAAAAGTAGAAAGAACGACCAAAGAACTTAGAAGAAGCAGAAGAGCATTCGATAATAAGAAAAATAAAAAAGGATCTCCATAAAAGAGGTCCTGAAGTTGCAACGAGGTTTTAGAAGGATGTAGAAAACAGTACAGGCACAGACAATTTATCGAACCCTCGAAAAAACATGTCTATAATAAACGTGTTGTAAGGAAAAGGCAATGAGTCTAACAGAAAGAAAAAGCTAACATTTGCAAAAGATTATTTAAAGCTGGATCCAGGTTGGTGGAAAGATGTATTTGCGGATGAGAGCAAACTTAATATTTTTGGATCTGATAGACGACAAATGGTATAGAGGGGAAAAATGAGGAGCTATATTACAAAAATTTAAAACCTACACTCAACATCGACTAAATCTGTTTCTTGATATTGGTGACTATGGGATGTGTTACAATGGAAAATCGTTACTTAAATAAAGCTGTCGAAGATGAGATTATTGGCCTATGATAAAGTGGTAACTCAATCATAAAAATTTCAAAACGTGGAACGAAATCAGTAAGTTTTAGGTTGGTTTATACATTGGATTTCAAATATGTATATGGAGTGGTTTCATATTTTTAACAAAACACCTTTTCTCATTGGATGAGGCAATTCAGAGTAATCAGCCATATAAAAAGGCGCCCAAAACCTGCCCAGCCCACAAAGACAACGGCAGAAGCGGATTGCTTGTTATAACTGCATTTAAAAATTTCTTTTATAGTGCCAAAAAGTTAAAACAAACAACGCTCCTGAACATCGAAGAAGATACATTGATGATTGTTACAAATAAGTTTAAAATGTGGACGGCCCTGCCAATTTTATTATTCATTTCCGAGAACATCATGCTAAGCATAGACAAGATTTTGCAATTGGAAAATTTGAAGATTGGCCAGTCGTTGTATTTTTCGATGGGAAAACATTTTGCTTTAACGTAAAGTAATACCAGAGTACACAGATGAATTAATATTATACAGGCTGATCCAAATTAAAAGTGCATCATTGGTATATCCGTTATTGTAGAAGCCACGTGTTCTGTTAAATTAGGAAAGATATAGTATTTTTTGCGCTGATTACGATGATGAAAACAGAAAAACGATCGAACATGTAGGTAACGAGTTATTTCAAAAAGCGTATATTTTTCTAATGGAACGCCCTGTATATTGTTACGCCATTCGATGTGCAATCACTTGCTTAACAATATTAAGGCGGTTCGAGAAACAGTAAGACAGTTTACCCACGGTTTACCGTAGAAGTGACAGTTCATGTCATAATTATTCTACAAATAAATCAGACTGTGTGTGTAAAAAATTAAGTTATTTTTATTACTTGCAATTTACTGTAAATTGTTTTGGAAATGCTTTTTCACACATTGAAAAGTGTGACATGCTAGAAGCATATTTAATGTGTCAAAAAAATTGCAAAAAAGCGGTTAAAGGATATAGTGAATGATTTCCTGGGCGTCAAGTGCCTAACCACTATTACTTATTAAGACTATATCGATAATTTAGAAACAACGATAACGTTTTTGCAAAAAAAAAGACAAAGGGAGCCGCTATTATTTCCCAACAAACGGAAGTTACCGTGTTAACGTATTTTGAAGTACATCCTCAAAATTCGATAAGACAGTTATCTACAGAAACCGCCATTGCTCTATATTTTTATCACGATTCGCTCATAGGAGGATGTTACACTCAATATCTAGAACCGTTATTGCAAAAATTCCTCGAGGATTTGGATTTGGAGAGAGATGGAGCACCTCCCCATAGTCATCAACAAGTTCCAAGGCTTCTACAGCAACTCTTTGGAGATAAGTGGATAGCCACATATGGCCTTTTTCCCCTCGTTAAGCAGATATAATGCCTCTGGACTTTTATTTTTGGGGACATGGAAAAAGTGAGACCTACAAAACACGATTCAATAATGTAGATGATGAACAAAGTGTCTTAAAAGGGCCACAAAAATGTGTTCAACTAGAAGGTGATGTTTTTGAGCATCTACTGTAGACATTTTTTTTTTACTTTTTGCTTGTATTGCCTTTGAAAATAAATTTTGTTCGTCCAACTTGACTACATCTTATTTTTTAATTGTATTTTTTAATCCTAGTTATTTTCAACTTTTTCGAACAAAGTCATATGAACATTCTTGTTAAGCAGGTGTGTTAAGCAACGTGTTCGATCTTTTTTCTGTTTCTTTTTTTCTGTTTCCACCATCGTAATCAGCGTAAAAAATCTACATCTTTCCTAATTTAACCAATCACGTGGCTCCTATAATAACGGAGATACCAATGGTCCACCTTTAATTTGGATCACCCTGTATATCTGCCAGGTAACATGCCAATGCTATTCAGACATTCTCAGTACATTAGCCGCTTGAGCATACCGAAATTATATTGGTTGAATGTTTGGGAAAATCTTCGAATTCTAGTCCTACACAGAATGTATCGGCTAAGATGGTGCAACTACAACAATTGTTGCCAAAGTATAGTGATTTTTAGCGTGTTTAATTTTATTTCTTTTGTGTAATTTTGTTTGCTTTGTATTTTCGAAAGACAATATATTAGTGATTAGAACTCCCATTATTTTTATACGTCCACATTTTTGTTGCTATCTCTAATTATACAAAAGTGTAAACTTTCTTAAAAAAAGCGCATTTTAATTAGTGATGAATTCGAACAATTCTGATAATGTCATTAATAATTGCTTTTTAATTAACTCGCATTAAATACGTAAGTACTATCGCAAGCAAATGAAAGTGACCACCTCTTCATGCAAAATATCCCATTAAATTTAATTTTGCTTATTTAACGGTCAGTTGAATTCGGTACAATTAGCGTCGAGTTAACATTTATCCAAATAATATTAATGCTGAATTTATTAAGAATTCATTCAAACAATAAAAATCAACTACATATAAAAGTGACAGTGACTAATGTACAAAAAAATAAAATAGATATCGTCGTTTTTAATATAAATCAAAACAAAAATTGAGAACCAATTAATTATATTAAACGACCACTTTAAACGTAAATAAATGTCATGGATTTCCTCTTCTTTTTCTACTGTACATACATTTTTAGTACAACGAACGTTTTTTTTAACTTGATTTGAATTCCACGCATTAATAGCTTTTAATTATCATGTGTCAGTATTACCATGACTGCATGAACAGGCAATTACAGTGACATTGCATACGTTGCGGCACGTACAACATACGCATTTATATTCCGAAAACCAATTTTTTACTTGAGTATTTAGTGAAAGATAGATAGATGATAGATAGATAGATAAGTTTGGGTTTTCTATTAGCGTCATGAATAACCAGATAAAATATTATTATTTATTTTTGAAATAGAGTCGTTTTTTCCACTATTAGTGTTTGACTATATAATATTAAATAACTGACTAATGTGTGCTAACGCAAAATACTTATGCAAATGTAAAATGCATTATAAAAATTGAACCTGAGTATAATACTGAGGTATACTGTTCTTCCAAGTAGGCTTACCTAACAATATCGATTATTTCAGGTAAAGATTTTCTGAAAATTCGTTGTTCAAACATTGAATAGAATAATAATAATAGTGGTTTCAATAGAAATTAAATATGTACGCTATGCACTAGAATATTCTTATATGTATTTGTTTTATGATTCTGTTGTTCCCTTGAATGAGTAAAATTATTGCGAATCTGTCATTATTACAGGGTGATTATCTGTCAACGTTACAGACACAATCAATCCAGGAGTTATGCCAAACATAAAGATTATAGAAATACAGACCAGAACTTTGTCCTCATTCATAGGTGTGGAGATCCCAAAAGATAAGTCGGCCAGTAGACCTATTTAGTCTTTATTGATTCCTTCAGTTTAGGGAAGAGATCGAAGTTAGCCGCATTGTTTGGAACATACTACAATATTCTCGGACGAGGTTCACGAATTTTTCAGTGCAAAACATTGTCTGGTTGTCTATGTGAATATTAGGCATTTTTTCTCTAAATGAATCTTATTACACTGTGATATCAACGTATTTTTGAGACTTTAATCTACGCTTTGACATTTCGATCACCTGTATACATTATCCAACGCCATCTAAATGCCGCTGTGTGTTACGTTTCCGACAACCCTCGTATGTACGAATGAGTCCAATGTTGGAAACTAAAGAACAAATGTGGCTGTACGAGACAGTCCTAACAACAAGTTTTACTAAATTTTTCAGTTTCGGCTTGAAAGCTTGTAAATTTTGTGTCTTACGTTCACATATGTAATACAATTTGGATTCAAACATAGGAAGACCAAATATTATCTCTAGAAACTGGTTTTTGGAAAGAAATTGTTGGGATGCAATGCGAGTATTTCGTATGACTATTTAAGATAGTCGAAATATAAAATTGCATTTTTTCAGGTAAGATTTCAGGTCAGAATCTGACTAGTGATAGGCTAGAAAATACGATATTCAAAAACTTAACCAGTAAGAAAGAGTAACACTTTCTCAAAGGTCTAACGATTTATTATCCAAATAGATTTTTCCAGAAAAATTGAAGATTTGTTTTCTAGACACTAAAAGTTTTTTAAAATTTGAAGGGCCATGAAGTAAACCGCTCAGCCAGTACGTACGTGACTGAAACTGATATTTAATATGGTTTTATGAATTTATTAGTGAGTACCTTAAGGAAAACACTTTGCCTGAAGTAATAAAGAATTCATCCCAAGTCTGAAATAAATATAACCTGATTTTCAGTTTTTTGACCAATATACCAGTGGATTGTCCGCAAAGAAAGGAACAAAGAATGTTTGCACCATAAAGAGAGAACACTAAAAACGTAAAAAGCAAAATTCAATAAATATCGGAATATTACAGTATTGCAAAAACTGACAAGGAGTGGAAAACTGCTGAGATAATTCTTGAAGACATTGCAGTTTCTCTCATTCGCATTTACTAAGTAAAAAAAAAACTTTTCCTTTAATTCCTTTTGTTGAAATTGCATCACATCTGGACATACAGATTTTGAAGAAATGCAAGAGAGCATAGTAAACAATTCTGAACAAAACCGCAGTAATTTTTTGGTAACCTAAGTATTGAATCCCAAATGAACTAACCTTATTTAAAATTGAGCAAACTATTACTCATCACATAGAATGAATTCCAGCATCATTCTGAAGAACATTCTATGTAGCCTTAACAGTTTTATCAAAAGCGTGCATCTCTTTTCTATCACCAAGTTAAATTGTGCAAAAGGAACTCGATAATAAATCAAAGTCAAGTTTGACAATTTGGCAAATTTTTGTTATATGGTGGATGCTAATGGCAGCAATTTTTTAGGTTGTATTGCATGTTTGGTTACTGCTGCAAGGTTTACCACCGCTATAAACAAATCATGAAACGTTAAAAGTAAATCTCGCTTTCTATAATCCAAAGTAAGCCAAAATTAACAAAGGGTTAGTTAATCGATGATAAATGATCGCCAGCTTCTATCGTTTAATGAATGTTAAGCATGCATAATTCGGTTTTTGCTGGCTGAAATAACTGCCGAAAATGTTAAACACTGATTTATGACATTAAGTTACCTACCTACAAAGTACAAATACTTTGAAATGCAATAAAAAGTAATTTACTACATTTTGTAAAACTTCCTGTATTCCAGATTCTGTATGTGTACATATTTTGGAGAAACATATTAGGAATAACATTAGATTACTAAGTAATAATCTAATTGTCAGCCCCTTCAAACTCAATATCATATTTCTCCAAGTTCCACTAATATCATTGATTAAAAGATTAGAATCACAACCTCGCGTTTAAATATAAAAACGTATGCATACGAGTATATACCGTGTGGTGTTTGGAACCAAGCTCTTATTTGATTAATACAAATTAATCTATTTTATTTTCTTGAATGACAGCTTTTGGCGTACAAATTCTAGTTGTAACATCATTTGTTTTCCCGCGATGACGTTATCGCCATTTTTTTAAATGACAACCCTAATTTTTTTTAGTTTTTGGAAGATGTACCCACCACTTGAATGATGATCTAAAAAAAACTACCTTGCATAACAGTTTTCTCGAGAAAAAGTCACATTTTTCCAATAAAATCAAATTTTATTTTTAACAACACGACCGTCTAAAAAGCAAGCAAAAACATAAAACATTCGTAAACTTTTTTCGTTAAGAAATTTTTATCAAGGTTTTTTTTTAATTCTTTTCAATACAAAACAAAAAGGAAACATAGGAAGTCGAAGCTTAATGTTTATTGACATTTGTAGCGTGATACTGACGTTCTTACAAATAAAATTTCAAAATCATTAGGTTTTTCCAAGTTAAGTTAGTGTAAAAATGGCCCATTTAACTGAACGTAAAAGAATAGAAATTTTAATGACGATTGGGTACGGTGACAGGTAAAGAACTCATACAGAAGTATGTGAGTTATTCAATCAAGAGCGTCCTGCTAAACTTCCAATTGTAAGATCTACAGTTAGTAAAATGGTTGCAAAATTTATGGAACATGGATTTGTAAAAGATTTGCCTCGGCAAGGTAGACCTAAAGTAAACGAAGAAACAATGTTGAATGTCTTGCTTGAAGCTGAGTAAAATCCTCATGCGTTTACCAAACAACTGGCCCTGAACAACGACTTACACCATACTACTATTGTGAAATTGTTTAAAAAAGAAAAGTATCACCCGTACAAATTACAGCTAATACACGAATTAAATGAAGATGATCCAGACCGCCGTTTAGAGTTTTGCGAGGAATTGATGTTGCTATGTGATGAGAATCCCAATTTGTTAAATAACATTATTTTTTCTGATGAAGCTATTTTTCATCTCAACGGAACTCTACATCGCCACAACTGCAGGTACTGGTGACGGGAAAATCCTCACTGGACTCAGGAAGTCCACAACCAACACCGATACAAAATAAATGTTTGGGTAGGAATCATAGGACGACAGTTTTTAGGACGTTTCTTTATTGATGGAAACTTAACTGGTGGCCGATATTCAAACCTTCTTCAATTAGAGGTAGTGCCAGCTCTGGCACTCCAAATAATGAAAATGCAGATGTGGCCCATTCGAGTATTTGGTTTCAGCAAAATGGTGCGCCTGCCCATTTTGCCGAAGATGTACGTAGATATCTGGACGTCACTTTTCCGGGAAGATGGATAGGAAGAAGAGGCACAATTGAATGGCCACCTCGTTCTCCTGACCTAACACCATTCGATTTTTTATGGGGGTATTTGAAATCAAGCGTTTACATTAATAGGCCTGAAATTTGGAAGATTTGCGGCATAGAATTTGCGATGAAATGGCACAAATCAGCCCTGATATGATTAATCGTAGCGTTCAAAGTGTTTACATTCGCGTCGGGGAATGTCAGGTGGCAGAAGGACTACAGTTCGAACATTTAAGACAAACGTTGTTTTACTTTAGTAGATTGTTTTATGCTTTTGTTTGCTTTTTAGACGGTCGTGTTGTTAAAAATAAAATTTGATTTTATTGGAAAAATGTGACTTTTTCTTGAGAAAACTGTTATGCAAGGAAGTTTTTTTCAGATCATTATTCAAGTGGTGGGTACATCTTTCAAAAGCAAAAAAAAATGAAGGTTGTCATTTGAAAAAAATGGTGATGACGTCATACGCCAAAAGCTGTCATTCAAGAAAATAAAATTGACCCGCTCAAAAATTTTTTTTTTAATTTGTATTAATCAAATAAGAGCTTGGCTACAAACTTTAGCACCAGACTGTACATAAATTGTTTCAAACAATCTAATCAGTATGACTTACATGTAGTGTCGGCAATCCTATACACGCAAATGATGTTAGCTGTGTTGCATAATCTATGCAACATCTATGTATGTAGGTAACCAAGATGTTAAAAGATAGAATACAATTTTACTTGATATATTGTGAGCCATACAAGAATTGCAACAAGCAAGATTAAATGATAAAAGGTACTTACATAAAATGGGATAGAAATTATATAAAATCCAGTCTATTTATAGAGTTTTTCTTGAATCACTCACTTAGTGTCAGTAAGTTCATTCAAAGAAACACCATTTCATACTATTACGACAAGTAGTTTGAATAATAATGTCAAATGTCCACGTATTGCTTCGTTGTAACAATTCGTCATTAGGGATTAACATACAAAGGCTTTTTATGTAGTGTTGTGGACAATATTTTAAATATTTGGTCTCCACGTGTACGGTTATGGTTAATAATTCTTGTTGTGTGTATCAACACAAGAGCAAATTATTTATTTGATTTATTTTTTAAATCTAGAATGAATAATTTGAGAAGTGATACAAAAAGAACCATTGCGTAGCGGTTATTTTACTAATTTATGACAGCTTGGCTATAAATATCAACGTCTATTGTATTTCCATGGCTTGCTACTGGGTATGTAGAAAAATTTTATAGTACCTAAATTCTAAAATTAGCTACATTTAACGAATACTAATACCGGTCGATACAATTCTGCTTTTGAATATGAAAGAAGAAGTAATTGTGTTTGGAAAAATAACCTCAATTATTAGATATTAGAGAGTTTACATAAGGTGGCGCAAAAGTAATTTCATAATTAGAGTTGGCTGCCATTTTTGACGATGGCGCCAAATATCACTGCTTTGACACTTATGATTGTCAAAGTGAATTATTCTTGTTGCTTATTTGACAAATGTTCAGTATGTTGTTTTAACGCAGCGTGAATTTCGTCGTCGTGGTCCATGAGCTCGAACAATTAAGCGCTTAGCTGAGCGCCTCATGCAAACTGGGCCCGCTACAGAAGCGGCCAGTCTCCTAGTGCTCGTCCAAACGAGAACATCGCTGCTGTTGCTGATGACGTCAGAGAGAATTCACAAATATCAACAAGACGATGATGCATACAATTAGGCATCATCAGACGTTGGTTGCAACGAGTTTTGGTAAAGATTTGAAGTGCAAGAGCGTCCGAGGATGATTTCGTATCAAAAATCATAATGAGCAACGAAGCCTATTCCCATTTAAGTGGTTATGATAACAAGCTAAATTTGCGTTTCGGGTGCACAGAGAATCCACATCAAATTGCAAGAAGAGAAGCGATTGCATTTTCCCTGATTGGCCCTTATTTTTTTGAAGACGCCGATGGCACCATCGTAACAGTAAATGGTGACTATTACAGGCAGATGCTAAACGAGTTTTTTGCCGTAAGCTCCTGCTTATTCAGCTCGAACAACTATGGAGATTTTGAGGCACCAATTTCCAGGTCGAGTAATCTCCCGTTTTGGCGATTTGGCCTGGCCGCTAATTTGGAGCCAGATATTTGCGAGCAACAATTAAAAATGCCGTAAAACAAGCGTAATATATTTTTTTCCAAATAATGTCATCAATTTTGCAAAACAGAGCTCTATCTTTCATATATAACGAAATGGCAGCCAATTCAAAATATGACACTACTTTTGCGCCACATTTTATATATTTTCAGAGCTGGTATAGCAAGATTTACTTGTGAAGAAGTTCGATTCATAGTTTTTGGTAGGTGCCTTTTCAAGTATGGAGACCATTTTGTTCAAGCAAGAAAAAAAATAGCCGGCGTGTATGGAGAAGAAGTATTGGCAGTACGCCGGTGTCAAAACTGGTTTCCAAATTTTTGGTCCTGCAATTTTGATGTTGAAGATGCACCATATTCTAGAAGGTGACCCAAAAGAGGCACTTATGATGCAAACCGATGACCTTGAAAGGTTTAGATTTAACCTCAAAGCTCGACCGAGAAGCCTCTCATGTTCTTGCGGAAAGAAATTTGCTCTGTTACGTTAACGTATGCGAGAAAATAATCAATTTTTAAAGTGGATCATCACTTGGGACTGTCTCTAACAATGTTAAATGCAACAAATTATGGAGCAAAAAACAATGAACCGGCTCGAAGGATTTGCAAAGCCAATATTCATCAGATAAACGTGACACTATCTGTTTGGTGGGGATTCAGGTGAATCGTTTTTCTTTGACCTTTTACCGGACAACACAATGATAAATTCTGAACCGTAGGTACTGTTATCAGCTGGACAAACTGAATGATTAATTTAAACAGAAAAGGCCAGAATTGGTCAACAAAAAAGATGTAGTGTTCTACCAAACACATCTGACACCTTCTGATTATTATTTATTCCGGTTTCTACAAAACTTTTTAGACGGTAAAACCTTTACATCAAATAAATGATGACGTTAAAAAGCACCTTGATCAGTTTTTTTACCAGCACAGTACAAAAATTTTATGGGCGTGAAATCGTATTATTACCGAAAAAATGGTAAAGATATTGGACCAAAATGGACAATATACATATAATTTATATGTATATGATAATCGTCTTTCATTTTCACGAAACGAAATTACTGCCCGAAAAACCCAATCTCAACTCAGACTGTTCATCGTACGTCAGAAATTGTTTCTTCGATAATATTATATGTAGGTATTCCCTAACCAAACCAGTTTTTCCGCCGAACAAGACTTCCGAATTGGAGCATATGTAAAAGTTTCGTATTATTATATGTACATACATATATGCTATATGGCAGTAACAACGTTCTGATGTACAGTGGTGGAATTAAAAAAAGCGGACACTCAAAATGCCACACATTAAACCGTTCTTTATTTGACAGCTTACGTCAAATATATTAATTGCAAATAATTTGTCAAAGTAGTAGAAGACAATAATGCCAAATTTAAGTTTGCTTCAGAAAACACAAATACATAGTTACATTACTAGAGGAAGGATGGTCAATCAGAGCATTGGCTCAAAGATTTGAAGTGAATAAAAGTACCATACTGAGGGTGAAAAGGAAATGGCAGCAAGAAAGAGTTGTTCAAAGAAAAAATGGATCCGGTCGGAAAAGGGTAACAACTCCTGAAGACGATGAAAATCTCATCCAGTTTTTGAGGAATAATCCATTTGAGTTGGTAGTTTGGTAGTGACTGTAATTAATAGAACGAATTTTCCTGGACACGTCCGTACTGCCCGAAATAGAGTGAGACAGGATTTCGAGCTGAGAAATAGAGTAGCTGCAAAGAAGCCTTTCCTAACTGCAGATAATAAAAATCAGAGAATAGGTTTTGCATATGAATTTCTACCGCGTGATTTAAATTTCTGGGAAACCGTTATTTTTACTGATGAGAAAGTCTTCCAGTCTTCGTACAATGGTTGCGTTCGAGTGTACAGACCGCCAAATTCAAGATACAATGAGGCTTATACAAGCAAATCTCGAAAGAGTGGCAGATTTTCGGTCAATGTTTGGGCCTGGATTAATATGCAAGGGCCAGGCATTTGCTGGATGATTGAGGGTCGGTTTACTAGTGCAAATTATATTGCAACTCTCGAAAATATTTTTCTGCCGTCGTCAGAAATTATGTTTTCTGAAAGAAACTTTATATTTGAAGATGACAATTGTCCCGTTCATAGATCTAGAATTGTTCAGAACTGGTTTCAAGAAAATAACGTAACTCGTTTACCATGGTCGTCTAAAAGCCCGCACTTAAACCCTATTGAAAACATATGGGGTTTTATGGTAAAAAAAATGTATGACGTCAATTTTATACCTGCAAATGTCCAAGAATTCTGAATCTGAGAATCTGATAAAATCGAGGAAATCTGGAATGAGCTTTCGCCAGACTACATCCCATCTTGTATCATCTCAATGCCTAAACGGTTGCAGGGTGTAGTGGCAAATAATGGAGCAGCTGTAAAGAACTAAGTGCTGTTTCTTGTATTCTACGTGTTAATTTTATTATAAGTTTTTACTTTACCTTAATAAAGTTCATGATTAATTAATTTTTCCTTAGGATATAAAATATCAAGGCAGAAATATTAAGCACACAAACGAGTGACGTTTTTCAAATTTAATTAAATTATGTGTAATTATTCTTTTTTTTTTCTATGAATACCAATAATGTGATCTTGCCATATGATTTTACTAATTCATTATCAAAGCAATATGATAAAGAACAAATCAGATTAGGCAAAACTGACACAAAGCGATCTCACGAGTTGTACGCTTTTTTTAATTCCGCCACTGTACACATGTGCTGTGACACACAAAAGTATTCATACCCCACACATTACTTGACTTAAATTCGCTTTATTGCCTATTATGCAGATATATTCTAGCTTCACTTTTATTTCACTATTTTGTTTCTTGTAAGCAGTAGTATTTGTGCAGACAAAACAAAAAAATCTAAGTATTATTTACAGAAGAAAAAAAATGTTTTGAAGAAATTACCAAAAATGCATCGCACAAAAGTATTCATACTGTACATATTATTTGTTTCTGTCAATTCGGCGAACACCCTAATTTCAAATTAAGTTAACACCTGAAACTACAACTGGTGCGATTATAATAATTATGAATTGAATGCATGCAAACGTAAATTAGACTATTGCTCCAACTTAATAGAGCAGATCCTAGTTCTAGGGATAGGTATAATTAAGCTAAAAAAGAATATGAAGCATTATTAAAGCAACGGCGCTCTCTTTGTATTGGGGTAGGATTAAAGAATTCAGACAACAAGACTAGATGTATGCGGACTATCTGCAATGAGATACTTAGAAAAGATTCTGCCCCAACGGTGATGGATCTGGAAGGAGATATACTAAAAATGGCGCAACAATACAATGAGTTTCTAACATCAACAGTTCCTAAGGCAACTGTTACCTTTGCTGGGGCCCGGTCCAGCCTTTCAATTAAAGAAAATGACCATTCGCTCTATCTGAATTGCATTTCACAAGAAGAGCTCTGTGAATTAACAGGTAAAATTAAGAATAAACATAATAGTGGCATAGATGAACTCCCGTACAGTATAGTGAAGATGTGTGTGCACTCTCGGGGAGCTGTTATGCTTAATGATTAACAATTCTTTCAGGCAGGGTGACTTCCCTGATCAGCTAAAAATAGCAGTAATAAGACCAATATATAAAAAAGGTGACCCCCATTTGCTTGAAAATTATAGGCCGATCAGTGTGCTTACTGGCTTCTCGAAGCTCTTTGAGCTAGCAATCTGTAGGAGATTAGTGGATTTTATGGGCAATTGTGGTCTACGCCAGCATAATCAACATGCCTACATAGCAGGAAGGTCTACGCAAACAGTTATCTTTCACTTCACACAGGTCATTTTGCGAAGTCTTGACGAAGGGGACCTGGCTCCTGGATTATGTATAGATCTTTCTAAAGCTTACGACTACGTGAACAGAGAACTACTGCTGGTAAAGATGGAAAAATATGGTGTCAGAGGGCGTCCTCTACAGCTTTTTAGATCATATCTCTCAGACAGGTATCAGCGGGTTACGCTAAATAATAATGGGAAAACCTACAGTTCCCAACTTACAATCAATAAATGTGGAATAGCCCAAGGCAGTATTTTTGGTCCTGTACTATTCGTAATTTTTGTAAATGACCTGCTTGCAGAGTCGGTTGAATCTGGTATAGAAATGTGCTGCTATGCGGATGACATGAACCTGGTGGCGGCTGCTTCTGACTTTAATGAGTTGGTGAATCGAGGTGATGAAATATTTGGAATAACTACTGAATGGGTGTCAACAAACCAACCAGTTATGAATAAACAGAAGACGGCCTCCATAATATTCAAGACAAAACAAAATAAACCCGTTAGACCATTTATGCTCGCACTTCGCGAATGCAAAATTGATATTGGCCAAGAAATAATATATACATATTGAACATACATTGATGAACATTTGGATTGGGTATCACAGATAGAACACTTAATTCTGTCTGCTACGGAATAAGACTACTAAAAAACTATGTAGACAGCAATATTCTAAAATGCATGTAGTATGCCAACTTTGAATCTCGGATGCGCTACGGCTGGGGAAGTAGCAGTAGAATACGGCAAGTATTTATAAGCCAGAAAAGAGTAATTCGCATTATCAAATCGCTACCATTTCGTAAATCATGCAGAGGTACATACCTTTAAGGAAGACCGCGTATTTACCGTTTATGGTTTATATATATACGAATGCTTAGTTTTCTTCTACCAAAACAAACGATATTTCAACATCCAAAGTCAACAACATTATAATACCAGAACAGCAGATATTACTTATCCCCTCCATCGTCATACGAGCACTGAGAAACACCCTAGCTACATGTGCATCAAGCTAGTAGGTATAGTAAGTCAGTTTCACGCCACTCACTTGACATGGACACCCTGTATACGGGGGCCCAGGGCGCAGCCCCTCGACCCCCAGGGTGCTCGGCCCCCAGGGCGTAGCCCCTCGGCCCCCTAGGGTGCTCGGCCCCTAGGCCGAGGGGAGGGGGGCCGAGCACTCTGGGGGGCCGAGCACCCTGGGGGTCGAGGGGCTGCGCCCTGGGCCCCCTTATACAGGGTGTCCATGTCGAGTGAGTGGCGTGAAACTGACTTACTATACCTACTCAAGCTGTTCAATAACTTGCCAAACAACTTAAAACAAATAAGATCGGAAGCAGTTTAAAAAAAAAATTAAAGAAATTCATTACAGACTTAGAACCATACAATCTGAACGAATATTTTAATAGACAATTAGATATCTAACTGTCAGGGTCTGTAATCATAGCTGTTTACTGATTAACCGATCAAACGCAACTATTACTATATTATTAAAAAATATAAAAGTCAAAAAACTATTGTCAATAAACCACGAAGTGGTCGACCACGAATGTTAACATCGCGCGAGGAAGATACTTTAGTGGGTGAAATTAAAAAAAAACTACATCTTAGTGCCCCAAAACTAACTATGTACTTTTAATCGGCATATTAGTGCAGAAACATATCGAAGAACGTGGATTGCATGGGAGAGTGGCTAGCGCCTGAAATTTGCAAAAGAATATTTATCAAAGGATAAAATCTTTTGGGGACGTGTTATATTCTCTGACTAGAGTAAATTAATGGTTTCCAGTCAGATGGTAAAAGTACAGTGTAGCGAACAGTAAATACAGAGCTTCAGCTAAAGAATCTTGAAGCCACCGTAAAACATGGAGGCAGTTCAGCAATGGTTAATGGTATATGGCAGCTAATGGGTAATCCTGTATTTATTGACGGTATACTGGATAGATATAAATATGTGTTGAGGATTGTTCAATATTAATATTATTATTGTATAGTAGCCTTGTATATATCATAGGTGATATTATTTGTTTATGTTGTTATAGGTGATATTATTTGTTTGTTGTTATGTAAAAAATATATACGGCTGTCAAAACGTTTTTGTAAAATATATCCATAATATTCAATAAATCAATTTACAGTGGAATCCACCTATAATGAACTCGCTTATAATGGAAACCCT